>JAVXUP010001060.1:0-288487 GCA_033070095.1 Escallonia herrerae | reverse complement strand
ATTTGGGGGGAAATCGAATAGGAAAAATCCGAAGGGAATAGGAATCGTTTGCAATTAGGGCTTCCAGTTCTTATTGCAGTTATATTGGGGAGGCGTTTGCAACGAGGGCTCGCAGTTCTCAGACCGTTTTTTTTAACTGCCCCGCTGAACATTCCCTTCTAAGGGCGACGAACATGGCTCAAGAGTAGTGCCTATACAAAGCCCAGTCAAGTTAGCCTTCCATCCGGATTCTGCTTAAAGTCACTCTCTATGGTTTTGAGGTTATGTCTTTTCCTAAGGTTCTAGTTGCAGTGAACGGAGAAAATGGATTTGCTTGCTTAAGCGGATCCGCTGACCCCTTCTAATTCATCTCTCCCTTGGATTCTGTGTGGTGATTTTAATATCCTTTCTAGTTGACTTGAAATGGCTGTGGATTTGAAAGAGTTCCAATGACATGCTGTTATGTTTGTGATTTTTAGATACTGTTAATAGGCTTAACAGTTTTATTTAAGCAACTCTGGTCAATTATCTAATGATCACACAAGATCTAGCCTGAGCTAAGTTCTTTGGCACCTCATTCTCTGTTATTCAGCATTCTGCTTGAAACTTTTATGCTTGTTGTCGATTGCAGGCTTTCCTTATGGTTTCAGTAAATCAATTAGTTTGGAATATATCTAGAGTAGCAGTGCAGCTACCTTTTATTTGGAAGGACAAAAATACCAAGACATGTTTGATCAAAGAGCTAGCTAGGTAACGAGTTAACTGGAGAAACGAATGCTTTAAAAGATGGATAATTGTTGTGGTCTCTGTCGATTACCATTTTTCTGATTTTCCTCGAAGGCAAGAGCAATAATTAGCAACCAATCTTGCGCATACTCAAATGTTTGAAGGTTTGTAATACTTCTGAGCCATGATGTTGTGCTTTAGCCATTTCGCCTCTTGTCTTTCTTTGTTACATCTATGAAAAGCATTTTTATTCTCGAAAAACAAAAACTGTTCAGAAAATACTCATTTTCTTGAAAAGCAAAGTGTGGCAAGTTAAATTTGCTGGGAAAACTAGGAGACTGGATAGTGCTTAGGAAAAACATAGTGTCCACTTTTGCTTGGCTTTTGGCAACATGCCAATATGAAAGCTTGATTAGTACTACAGGTTATTAAAGTTTTATTAGATATTATGCGAGCAAAACCTTTATTGCTAAAAACATCTGTATGTACTCCTGCGGATTTCTTCTTTAGGAATTAATGTTTGTTTGTTTTTGTCCTTAAAAGACATATAAAAGTAGTTACTTTGTCATATGGTCTTGAATGCGTACATACTGATTAGCTTTTAGTTAAGATAGATCTGGTCAAAGTAAGTGAAAATTTTGATCTTTTACGAAACAAAGCTGATGTTTAGAAAAGATTTGTTGCACCATAACATCTAATTAAACTAAATAGTCATCTAGAATATGCATGTATGCTAATCATTTAAAACCAATTTTACCTTAATCATTTTTTCTGGCTGGCAGTCCAATTGTTTTCATATTACTGTCGTAGTATTTGCCTTGGTCTTTTAAAGTGGTCGGCATCTCGTATATAGGTATTTTGACAGTAGTTTGTTTTGAGCATATTAGCTTGGGTGACAGTTGCCCAGTTGAAATATCTGCTGATGTATTATTAAACAAATTACTGGCTCAAAATTCTAGGTTTCTTTCAACATTGCTGATTATTGTAAGCTGAAAGTTTTTACAGACTAGTGATGTTCATGTTATTTAGCTAAGCAATGGTGTTCAGCATTGTAAATAAGATTTTAAGTACTCTTATCAATGGTAAAGCAGTCTAACTTATATCAATTATTTATATTTTTACTACTTTTAGAAGCACATAACTCTAATTTCTTTTACTTCAACCTGCACCGGACCTTTCTCTATGCAATCTGCAAACACTTTAAACAGAGAAACGGTTTCTGGACTTGTGGTTCCGAGGAGTGGCACTTACGATCATTTGGAAAGAAATTTAGGAATTGGAAGGCCAAGGTAAAGAAGGATTCGACATTGTCATATGATGATCAAATTACGAGAAAACCAGCTCGAGCCAAGCTAGTTCAGTGGAAGAATCTTGCTGCACATTAGGGTACTCAAAAGGCCATGGTACGTACCTTTAATGTTCAGTTCCTTTGTAATCACTTCTTATGAATATGGGGAATGCTACATGTTTGACATGCAATTTGGCATGAACCTGAGTAGTATTTCTAGACTTCAGGTTGAATGTAAAAAGTTTGAATGTGACCTCTTAGTTTTCTCTTTGTTTGCATAATTGCTTCAAATGTCACAATGACTCTTTTAAATGCTCAAGTCTGAGACACGAAATATAGGGGGTATGAGTATTGGCTACATGCATGACATGTCTGATCTTAGATGAACCCAAGAAACATTTTCGGTGGTTCGGTTTTTTTACTTGGGTACATAAACATGTTTTTCTTGATCACTTTTATAGACTTAAGAATCTAATCATGTTGAAACTGTGAAACACTAATCACTTGAGGCTTTTGGAAGCTGTACCAAAACTTGTCAACAGGAATGCAACGTAGTACCATTAACATGTTTACTCTGTCATGACATTGATGCAACTAATTGTGAACCTTAAACTAAGTTATTTTAAGCCATCATACCAGTATTTAGTGTTAGTTTTCTGCCAAGAAACCTCCTTGGACATGGTGTTTTGTAAACTAAAAAGGTTTAGCTCTATCATCATTTTTTGTGTTTCGAAGAGTTGGTTCTTTCATACATATCTTATGACCAATTGAGATGCTTGTGCTCTTGCTATTGTGGAGCAGTGCATTTATGTATTGTGGACTCGAGCGCTTCTAAAGTTGCCAACGTATAATCGATGAAATTTGTCATTAGAAGTGCAAAAGTAAACTTCTAATACATATACACAATCAAATAATGAGTACATGTTTGTATTTGCAGGTGGAACTAGATAGCGTTGATGGCAGGTGATCGGTGACTTAAACGGTGACAAGATAACTATATTTTGCTTTAGGATGGACATTGGATAGTTTGTTAGTCACAAGGCCTTTTGTGATTGTTACTATTCTAGGTACTTAGAACTAGTGGTTACCTCTACTTTTGGAGTTAATGTAATTATTCACTTGAGACATTTGGATGATATGAAGACTTTGAATGTTATCCTCAATTGAGTTGGTTTTTAACTTCTTATGCACGCAATGTGTATGAACTAAATTGGGTTATGTTGGTCATGTTTTGATGTGGTACATATTGGAATCGGTGACATAGGTATTAAGGTATATAAATATTTCTAATTTGGTAAAATAAAAATAGGAACATGTTACGTCGCTAACAAGCATCCCAAGAGGTACTGGAACACTCTTTAGCGTCGCTATAGGGCATATTGGAGTCTTATGATTGAGCACTTTATAGGACGCGGAGAAGCGTCTCAAAAGAGTTATTGGGTCGCTCCTTAGCGTCACTATAGGGAATATTGTAGTCTTCCAGTTAAGCACTTTATAGGACGCATATTTGCGTCTTGTTAAGCCTTACGCTTATTGAGGCGCTTGTGGGCTTTGGCATAACTTATTGTGACGGCCTCTAATGGGGCGGGGTTACGACGCTATTCAAAGCGACCTTATGTCAAAAGCGTCCTTATATAATACTTGTAAGGACGCCACGAGGCGTCCTTATAGTCCAGTTTTGTTGTACTGGGGGTTGCCGATTTATGTATGGTTATTGCTAGAAGTTACCTTTTTTTTGGTAAATATATTGGCTATTTCCTTGAGTTTGTTGATTAAATTCTTTTGTTTCATGCAGTGTGGACTTGTACCTAGTATTGATGAAGTCGTAAGTAAGAGGACGCAAGAGTGAAAGGGTGTTGCGGTCGTGCATAGGAAAGAAGCCCTTGTAAGTAACACAGAAGAAGGTATTGGCAGGTGATAAAGGTTTTCCTTTTTTGAACTTTCTCTTTCTTTTTTCATTGTTGACCTGCTTTTATTTGATTGTGTTTGATAAAATCCTTGAGGAAGCTGAAACACAATGTTATCTTAGCCATAGATGAGTTGCTTCTAAGTGTTTAAATAATCATAAGGACAACACCCTTACTTTTTACTTTCTTAAAGTGACATCTATAACTTCCAAGTTTCCGGATGGAAGTTGCATTTGATGCTTCAAGGTATGTTCATCATTTCATTTACCTTCGTATTTACAGTACATGTTTTTTCTACCTTTTAGGCCTTGGATGAGCCACCTGATTATAATTCTAGCTTGATGGGTAGCTAATATTTGTTCATTATACATGTGCATGTTCCTTTGGCATTTTTAGTGCTCTTATCTCTACTCATATTTTTACCTTTTTAAGAGCCAAATTGTGATTTTCTAGTTATAGGGAGAGGAACTCAGATCTGTAATTGTTGTTTGCTACTGTATGGAGTTATCAAACATTTCTAGGTATTTATTTTTGGGGCTAACATATGCTGTATGTGTGAGTTATTCACTGATGGAAGCCATTCTTCATCCGAAATGGTTTTGACAAGTCCAGAAATCCAAATCGTTATGTCTTTGTTATTTGATTAAGGCTCGTCATTGTTACAAGCAGGGACTTTGGATGGGAATCATCGGTGGACTTTTGATACAGGTTGTGGCACTTGTTACCATTAATTTGTGCACAAATTGAGATAATGAGGTCAGTCATTTCTGTTATAACAGAGTCATTCTATCTTATATCACATGACACTTCTAATAGTAATACATTTACTTTTTTTTGAGTTTCTTGATTAAATTCTTTAGTTTCATGCAGTGTGGACTTGTGCCTAATGTTGGTGATTCTCAAGATGGTGAAAACGATGTTGGACCTTGCGTGCCTTCAACAACCCATGAAAAAAATGACAACATTAGCACTTTCTTCCCTAAAAATGTTGCTCATGATGCGAACGTTGATGAAGTCTTACGTTGATGAATTTGTACGGTCTCAAGAGTAGTTAACTTCTTGGTTGGTCCTAGTTTAGGTGTTTAAGACATTTATTTATTTTGGTGTTAGACGATGAATGTCGATCTGATAGAGTGAAAGTTGTTGATTATCATTTTGGATATGATTGCTAATGAAATAAAAAGTTGTGTACAACTTTATTGTGAGTTTTGAATCAATTATTTGTCATTAGTTTCATTTGATAGTGTAATATGGGATTTTACCATTTTCAGCAATTACATCCGGATTTAGCAACCGCAAAGGACAATTGCTAATTCAGTTGCTAAATTTAATATTTCAAAAAATAAAAAAATATTTAATATTTCAAAAAATAATTGAAATAATATTAAAAATAATTAGCGACCACGAAGGGCGGTCGCTAAATCAGTCGCAAAATATAATAATATTTGAATAAAAAATTTTAAAAAATTAAATATTTATATTCAAAAAAACATTTAGCGACCGCCCAAGAGGGTCGCTAAATCTAGTTAACGCGGTCGCTAAATTTAGCGACCGATTTTTAAAAGCGGTCGCTAAAATTTAGCGACCTGGCATATAGCGACCGCACATCGGCGGTCGCTAAAACACTTTAGTGACCGCTTTTATACCTTTAGCGACAGCTCCCTGCGGTCGCTAAAAGTATGTTTTCCTGTAGTGAGGCCGATTGACACCGACACCAAATTGAAATGTCATATTTGCCCTCGTGGCTAGGATTTAGTTACTAAAGGCCTCCACGTCTTATACAGTGTGACACTTAATAGATTTAATTAAGCTATGGAATTATTGCGCAGATATTGAATAATGCTCGATTGGCGTTTCATGTTAAAGTAGGTTAAATGGCTTCTGCTTTGGTGAACAAGGACGCTTCAGTAGGCAGGCACTTCTTCAAGGTCATGATGCCTGGTTTTCGCACAAAACTTATATGCGATCCCTCTTTCTCTGTGATTTCGCATGTGTACGCACTATTATCGTTGGTCAATAACTTACTTGTCTTACTGTATTATGAATATGTTAGGCCATACCGGTATCCTTTTGCAGTCAGCTTACCACAGTGAGATCAAAGGAAGTAACTTTAACCAGCGGAGTAGGGTTCATGGCCTGGTAAAATCAAGAAGAAGCGCGGCCAAGATGCGTATTGGTTCGAAGACAGTTGGAACAAATTTGTGCAGCAAAATGACCTCAATATTGGGGACTTTGTTGTCTTTGAACACATGGGACATATGCGTTTTCCAGTGCTGGTGTCTGATCAAAGCACTTGTGAAAAAACTTTCCCCCAATGTTGAACTATAAGCCCTAATTACTTGCTAAATTAAATTACTCGCATCAGATATGTGCATTTTGAACAATTTTTGGAATGTTTGAACATTGATTTTTTGTTTGATAATTTTAGCTTGTTAATTGTGTATTTGACAATTGTGATTATTGATTGATGATTTCAGGCTGTTAATCGATGATTTTAGAATGTTAATCGTGCATTTGAGATATTGAGATTGTTGGCGGAGGGTGGGACCCAATTGGATTGAAAGTGAAAAACATATCATTATTCCCAGTTGACTACAACTTTGAATTGGTTTAAGGTTGTCTGTTACGAACAATAATGGGCAATTGTATCTCAAGTGCCAATCCTATTTTCGACAATCACAATTTCCAGTATTTTGGCCCAGATATATTCAACCTTTGTGGCGCATGGCCATCTTAGCCATGACCAAGGGCTGCTCGCTAATATTATCTGTTGTTGAAAGTCCCATAAAGGTACTTCTTCACAATTAGTCGAAGAATCTAGTAGTAATATATTTTTCCGTTTAGGGAAACGCGATTTGTCCCCAAACTCACGTTTGAGCACCACGACTTGAACTTTGTCTCTGAAATTAATCCCAACATAAACTGTGGGCTGTAACTAGTGACCGGTAAGTAGAAACGGTTGCAAGTACAACGATCTATATTGAAAACACAAAGATATTCCGTGATTGATATTATTCTTCCGCAGGCCATGTCCTCTATTGAAGTCGTGGTAAAAAACAACTGGTGCTAAATAGAAAACTACTTCAATAGCTACGAGTCCTATTGAAAATGTGAACTAGGAAATCGAGTGTTATTATCCAACCTTTATAGAAGTTGGTACAATACAAAATGTTACAAACCCCGGTGTTTTAAGAAGATGCGCGGTTTCCGCCTGTGATATCTATTTGTAAATTAAAGCGATTCACCGCGGTGTGATGGAACATGAAGCTTGTTTTCGTTCATGAATGGGCTTCGCGAACGTCACTTTTTCGGACCAGCATATGATTTGTTGGCGTCGATGGATCTCGCAACCTATGTGGTACTAGGCCCAGCCATGATGTGCATATGATAAATTACCTTAGGCTGCTCGGACATAAGCTAGTCCCCTATCAAAAATGTATTTAGTATTGCTTATGCACAGGAACAACTTGGGCAGTGGCACGTATCGACGGGCACCTTTGCGTAAAGTACTTGCGTGTTTCTGCAGAAATGGACTTGTGTTGCCCAACGCAAACTCCTCGGTTTTCTGTGTATCCTAAACTGTGTACAACCTTGATTAAATGCATTAGCAAATGTCGTATGCATCGCGCAAACCACCTATGGTATTAGTAAATGCAACAATGATGCCATCAATATTACGCCGTGCAAATAACGTTGTTCCAGCAACTGTCTTACACACATATGAGTGTTTACTGGCAACCTGCTAATAATATTTTTTAACGGGTGCATACAAACTCCAAGCATGGTTACATAGACAAATAGTTACACAGATTGATCACATCATGTTTAGGTGAGAGTGGGCGCCAGTTGGAAAATGGGGAGCACAGTAAATGTTTCCAACCCCCTTGGCAAGAATGCTCATCAAAACGTAGGATGTTGACAACCATCAATAATCCCAACCCCCTTGGCAATGTTCCTCTCAGCCCATGGTTTCCGCACGGTCATCCCACGTATGTAGTGCTCCCACCGAGAAGAAATGGAGCTGGGCTCTACCCCGTAAGTTCTGCATAAATTGACTTGCGCACCCGCACAATCTGAGGAGCACATTTGCAGAAACCGACTGGTTTTTTTGCAGAAAACAACTAGTGTCACCACACCCCATTTGCGTCTACACTTCCGATTCCTTAGAAAATTCACGCTACACACATCAACCACTCTGCATTGGACTCCTCATGGCCTCAACAACCACGATGAAACGGGGCGATAAGATGCGCCCTAGCGGAGAGGTGACGTAATTTCATAAAACCGAGTTCCCATCGAAGCGGGGGATACTGACAGCCCTAAATGAACACGAGAGGTGCAAGGGCAATGTGTTTGCGTGGTTCCTGCAAGGGCATCCCACATATGTAGTGGTCCCACCGAGATCGTTTTTCTTGCGGGGCTCCGCCCCGTAAGTTCTGCATAAATTGACTTGCGTGTCCGCACAATCCGACGAGCACATTCGCAGAAAGCGACTGGTGTTTTCGTAGAAAACGACTGGTGTCACCATGCCCCGTTTGCGTCTACACATCCGCTTCCTTGTTGTTCATGGGACCCCATTATTCACACGTAAACTAGACAAGCACTTCCCATAAAGGTACTTTAAATGACCTTAGCCTTCCCCATGTGTCACCTAAAAGCATGTGGCTGCACTAACGATTTGACCTCTCAATGTGGTACCCACTTATGCAATATTTGCGTGTCTTGAAGCACCGCTTTGTTCTCACACGGTGAGAGCAGGTCATTTCTTTGGATCCTTCACCATTTCATATTGTGGTTGGGTCATGACCAGTATATGCGGTAAATTAGAGTAGGGGCCATGTGTACAAGAGGCAAATCTATGTGGTGCTCACAATGTTATTCTAATACTTCTTTCGTATGGTGGTCGCTAATTGATCAACCGTACCGAAAAAACATCCTTGTAACATCGCAAGGTATTTAGGACTCTTTATGGTTATTTCTATCAAAAGATGTATAACGTTTGTCGCTCCAAATTTAAAACTAATATATACACTTCTCAAAGTGTGTGTAAATATACAATATAAGCCTTTGGAAACTAGGTAGGGAGTGGTACGACCTTCCAAGTTGAAGCGTACGTGGCAGAAGCACATGTTCATCAAGGTATCCCTCGAAGTCAAACACAATGATAGAGTTTGCACAAATCATGGATGGATTTCACGACGTACAGAGTTATTGTGCCCCGCCATGTCTAATGGAAAGGTGACAAAAAGCTACGCTTATCAACCAACAAGTATCTAGAAAAACCGCATCCATCAAAGATCTTTTTCGCCTTAGCAAAATCGTACTTACTTCCTGCAAGGTGCTCAATTTTTAGGCGTCCCACCACCACAAACGTCTGCTTGTGGACCCCATGTGTTCTTTTTGCAAAAAACGACTTGAGCATCGGCAGAATATGACAAGCACTTTTGCATAAAGCGACTGGTGTTTCTGCATAAAACGACTTGGGTCACACATAGGTTTTGGCATAACTTTGCCAGAAAAGTGGTTCTCCCACTTTTGTTTTTCCATCGGAAAAGGTAGTGGAGCATCTACAAAGAGGCTTGTAGATTTAGGAAAATCTACATGCATCGGGACGTATCGACAAGCACCTACGCGCAGACATTTGATGTTTGTTTCTAGAAACTTGGTTGTTGACACACACACGGGGTTACGTCCGTCACTAAAAATTTTTACAACAGATAGTTTGAATAGGTTTCAAGTGACGTATTGCTTGCCTTTGCGTGGTTCCGCTCTATAAATATAGCTTATAGAGACAGACTTTTCCTCAATACTTCAAAATAACTGTGTACATTCTCCAGCGACATTATTTTCATGTCTCCCTCTTTTCGCTCTCTTTCCACTGCGCCGTTGCTGCCAACATGAAGCCGGACACCTCTAGTTAATTATTTTTGTTACATGTTACAATTATTTTGACAGGGCCTGGTGGTGCGCCTCAGTGGTGAGATATGGACTACAAATGTACAATATAACTTCTCATGTTGAACCATCTCGTCTAAGATCTTGTCTTTTGAGACTTCAGATAACGCTTTTGGCTCCAACCAATCTATGTATGGGGAGCATAATACCTTTGCAATTGCAGGCGGTCTTTCCCATCCTACGAGTCCTATTCGGTACCTCCATTGTTCCTGAGGTAATTAGATGGAATACAAACACAGCCTGTGTATTTCTACCAGTGGCTAGGGATGGGAATGACCGCTTCCAATTCCAAAAGTATTATGCTCCCCAGACATAGATGGGTTGGAGCCAAAAGCAGTATCTGAAGTTCGCCATAGCAAAATGATTTTTCCCCGAACCTAATTAGATAAGAGCTAATTATCGACCCCGTGCCGGGTTAATTAGGAAAGTTATGGGCAATTACGGTAATTTGAGGTATTTAGAGTTGACTACAGCTCATGGAGGGTACATTCCTTAAATTAGTGTTATTCAGTCTATAATAAGGGCAAACTTAGTAAACGCAACAATGATGGCACCAATATTATGCCGTGCAAATAACGTTGTTCCAGCAACTGTCTTACACACTTAGGGGCGTTTACTGGTAGCCCGCTACTAATATTTTTTAAGGGGTTCTTAAAAACTCCAAGCACAGTTACGTAGACAAATAGTAATACAAATTGATCACATCATGTTTAGGTGAGAGTGGGCGCCAGTTGGAAAATGGGGAGCACAGTAAATGTTTCCAACCCCCTTGGCAAGAATGCTCATCAAAACGTAGGATGTTGACAACCATCAATAATCCCAACCCCATTGGCAATGTTCCTCTAAGCCCATCATGCTCCCCGCAAGGGCATCCCACATACGTAGTGGTCCCGCCGAGAAGAAATGGAGCTGGGCTCCGCCCCGTAAGTTCTGCACAATTTGACGAGTACATTTGCAGAAATCGACTGGTGTTTTGGCAGAAAACGACTGGTGTCATCACGCCCCGTTTGTGTCTACACATCTGCTTCCTTCGAAAATTCACGCTACACACATCAACCACTCCACAGTGGACTCCTCACGGCCTCAACAACCACGAGGGTCCTCATAGCTGATTCACGACGCATGGATATACCCGTTGTTCGGAAAAGACAATCAACATGCCTCGGAATACAGATATGGAGCTTGAACGGGCTCTACATCGCATACGTGAAGAAAGTAATAGAATAAGAGTTCCTCAAAGTAGGCAAACCTTGCGACGGCGCGTGAAAGCTATGCAGATGGCAACAACAATGAAGCACAAGTATACTGGAACATAGGCTCTGAAACTGGATTTATTTCTGATGCTCCAATGTCTGATGAAGATGAATGAAGGTGGTTACAGTATATGCGGAGAGTGTCTATACTATCGTTGCATGTGCTTGGAGTGATCTTAAGCTGCTTATATAAAATTTACTTTTAAAATCTAAGATGGTGTAGACAAATTTTATGTTATGATGAATGTTATGTATAACACAATGATCAGTGGTCAACGCACGTGATTAGTACAACATGACCAATTCCCAAGCGTGTATACGCATTATACCATTTACACGAGTAGAGACAACATGTTCTCCTCTTATCTCCGTAGACGCCGAATATTTTTACGTCATACAACCTTTGCCACCACAGTGGCGCCGATATATAAACACCGTGCAGTGCATGTCCATTTAAGACATGACCAACCATATAATCTATAATGTTACCGATCGTTGGAAGTTCTGTACATGCCTCCTCAAATTGTGCTAGCAATACGGTACTAATAGGCCGACGCAAAAGAATACGCCCTATTTACAGGATACACAATTTGTCTTGCGAACGTGTTTAAGAACAGAGAATTAAACTATTCGCCAAAAAAAATCAGATTTGCTTAGTAGAAAATGCTTGCAACCATCAACAATCTCTATTGGAAAATAATCATCGAGAACGAATGAACTAACTCGACTTTGGCTTTGACTTCTATTGACGGCGTGGTCAGAGATCACGACCTCAATAGGAGTATTAATAATTAGGAGAAGGGTACCATCACCTTCAGATGTGGGGAATACCAAAAAGGTGGAGTTAATAATTAAAGTGGTACAACTCCGCATAACATGGGAGTTCTTGTTGGTTTATTCTCCAAGTTATTCACGTGCCATATTGACACAAACTGGCATGCTTCATATATCCAGACGTTCGGTGTTGGCTTTTGTCTGTAACACCACATTCAGATGTGACGAATACTAAAATGTGGAGTTCATAATTTAAGTGGTACAATTCCACTACTGCAAAAAACCAAGACAGTGGACACGAGAGTTCATTGTTGTTTTGTTCTACTAGTCATTCACATGCATGCTTGACACAAGTTTCAAAGTTCACACGTCATGTCTTGGCTTTTGTTGCTGTTTTGTTCTCCTAGTCATTCACATGCATGCTTGACCCACTTTTCAAAGTTCATACGTCATGTCTTGGCTTTTGTTTGCTGTTTTGTTCTACTAGTCATTCACATGCATGCTTGACCCAAGTTTCAAAGTTCATACGTCACTCCACGCTTTTGTTTGTTGTTTTCTTCTACTAGTCATTCACATGCATGCTTGACCCAAGTTTGAAAGTTCATACGTCATGTCTTGGCTTTTGTTTGTACCATCACATGCAAATGAATTGACGTACTACCAAACAGTGGGGTAAATTATTGACCATGTAAGTGATAGGGATAGGGATCAAACAACATTTAAACTGACACATATTGTACATGAAAATCGGGGTTGGAAAAAGCTTGATTTCCAAGACAGCGGACACAGTGTGAACATAGACTTTTAACGTAGCTATTTAAGGAGGGGAGACTTTATCATCTACAAGTTGCAAAGTGTCACGACCCGAACCCACGGGCAGGCTCGCGAGCTAGGCACGTGACCGGCCGCAGACCCAATGGACTCCAACCGAGGGCTCTGCCAGGCCTTACTCGCTAAAACAGCATATAATCTGCAGCGGAAATTAAAACTTCTATAAACTTAAATTACATTTTCATATTTTTATTTGAATACAATACTCATGCTACAACTCCTCATAATTCTAATTTATCAACAACTAAAACTAAACCAACAATCTAAATCTTTGGCAACTCAACCAATACAGTCTCCGGAGCTCAGTGCCAAATTGTTCCTTCCTATGCTCCTCACCATCACCTTACTTTCAACCTAAATGATAAGTAAGGGATGAGCTTCCACGTGCTCAGTAAGTAACCAATGATTCAACTAGGTGGACCATAGCATGCAGAAAACAACTCGCTTATATTATAACATCATTAAGATATCTAAAAATCATAGAATTGATAATCATCAGGTAAAACAAAACAGAGTATATTAAACCAAAAACTGAAGCATGAAATCATTAGCGCAAAACTCATGACAGCCAGTTCGATTCCAACATTAGCTCAAACGATATGCTGCGGTCAGCGTACAGGCCCCACTGACTAGGGCCCGAAATCCCTCCTCCATCCGGGATAAAATTCTGTGGACGCATGGGCGAACCACGAGCAACAGTACTGTGCATCAACGTACAAGCCCCGTTGACCAGGGCCCGAAATCCAACTTTCCCCCGTGGATATAGGGCACAGCAATCGAGTAACCAAATACCCCCTTTAGGTTCATCGTGAACAAAATCACTCATCAATTGATTCTCAACCATCCTCACATCCTTTCAATAATCATCAAGATGTTCAATATTCACATTAACGTCAATACAAAACATTTCAAATCCGAGTTTCATTTCAGTTTTTAGGCAAAACATCATTTACATGCTGGTTCGGTTTTTCTTTGACGAGAATAAAACACTAAAACCTTTTTGGTAATTTAAGCCAGAGCAGTTAAACGTACTTTAAACGGTCAATAGTAATAAGCAACACATTTTTTTACAGTCGATAAACATATACGTTGCATATAAAATACTAGTTGAATCAAAGGGTCACTTACTTGGCGCTACGCATTTCCCACATCAAGGTCTCTGGGGCGACAGTCTCGCTGCTACATTTGGTCAAAAGAACGGTTAGGGCCATTCTTTTTGATCTCCATGTCTCCAGCTTTACTGTAATCCAAGGCATCCTCGATCACAACAACATCCTCGTTGAACCAGTCTTCAAGCAACTCAATGCCGCCGTCAACTGCCCGACCTTTACACGCTCGTCCAATATCGTGTCCAATTTACCATGTCTTTCTCGGCATTTAATCGCCGTTGCCGAACCTCCATTAATTCACCCGTCTTAATAACCACCAAGTAACTTTGTGCTAAATAGTACTCAGCTAATCGCTAGGGCTAACGCTAACAATTTCCTTTTATATATTCTCATAGCCTAAGCGATTTCCTGTCCAAAAACACATACATGCATAGGTTACACCTTCGCAAGCATACGGTACACTCGCACCATGTACACACAATATCTCCATACACGTCCAACAACAATCACACCTATACACCTGTCCAGGCTCACATACTGAAATACCCGCCACCGCAAGCACACAAACCAACCACAGTCACCCTAAGCACCACCATTAAAAATCACGCATACGTAAACCACGACACCTAGTATACACACATAGCCGTTCAACACCCAATTAATGTACACCCGTCAAAAGTCATACATTCACCGTTTACCTCAATCCATTCTAGCCACCACAAGCATTGTCGCTAAGCCATCACTGCGTAGTCACCATCACGCAAGCACACCACCAATCCATTTCCTAATTTTATACGAAGTGCCACCAATTTCTTTAGTCCTAACTCATCAAACCAATAGTATTAAATGCTACCGCCTCTGCAAACACCACCACAGTTACATCCAGTCCAGCCACCACAAGCACTATAATTAAGCCACCATTACAACCACAACAGTATTGCAACTGTACCACCGAACTCCGTTCATTGTCCATACCACCAACACATGACTGATGACTTCCCCAACCCACCTCATAGTGCCCCACATACACACCCAATTATCGACGATTGTCCGACACCAATAACGCCCACACACCTGAGAAACACAGACGTCGTACAACCACAACAGTACACAAAAACCCCCATCCGCCGCCAACACTACCGCCAAATGACCACCACTGCACCCATTCATCAACAAAACAAAAACCCATTTCACAATTTATACAAAGTGCCAAAAAGAACAGTGCTTGGCATAGTAAATCACAGGCAATCGGAGCGTGTTAACAGCTGTCATCGGTGGTCGTTGATTTTGGCAAATCAAGGCTGAAAATCGACGACCACTATGTTGCTCGACGCAAAACTGTAGTCGCAACACTAATTGGAGGTCCCAGTGGCCACGACGACTGGTCGGTGCACAGGGAAGAGAGCCGACAGTGGCTGAGGTCGTCCTTGGTGTTTATTGGAAATTTTGGTCGGCCGGCGGTGAATATCGCATGGTGGTGGCAGCGGGGTGTCATTTGCGGCACGGCAGTTGTGGAGGCTCGGTGAAGAGGCAGCTGGAGTTGCTCGCCGGCGATTGGGCTGCCTACCGGAGTTGTACTCGCCGAAGACATGGTGGCCGGTGACACCGATCGCACGGCAACTTGGCAGTGGCCGCTACGCCTTTGGCTACGGCATGGTTGTCGGGAAGGTGTTGTGCGGTGATGCTCGATGGAGGCGCGGCCGGAGTTGTTCACCGGTGATGGAGTGGTTGATTGACCGGTGATGGTCCATGGCCGGTTGTGCATGAAATCTGGTAGGGCGGCCGTTAGGCGATGGCGTCCGGCGAAGGGGTTTAGCCAGAGTTGCTCTCCGGTGACCGCGGTGTGGCCGGAAATGGCTGCCTCGATCTGGCAAGCAGAGGCGCCGCCCGTTCTAGGGCCGGCTGCCTTTCCTGTTTCTCTCTACCGATTTTTCTTTCTCTTTTCTCTCTCTCTCTCTTTTTTTTTTTGTTTTCGCTTATTTATGAAGTATATTCCTTTAATTGTTACCAAAGCATCCTCCTCTATATCCCCAATCTCTCTCTTCCATTTTAAAATAGCAAGTTGGTAGATAATATATTTTTACAATAAACCATAATTACTTATTACTTCTTTAATGTGATTAAGATTCATTTATTTCTCTAGTGCGTTCACTTGTTATCCCTAACTGCCGGTGTTATAAGTTGCCGCTGATAATATCACTCAAGTCAATCGTCGCTAAAGTAATAATAGCTGGGTAAACCTAGGTTCGGGACATCACATTATCCTCCCCTTAAAGAAATTTCGTCCTCGAAATTTGGTGTTCCTTGCATAATTATGGTTGATCTCAAATACTAACCAACCTAACACCTCAAGTGTTTACACGACTAAATCTATCTAAGGGTTCAAAATCAAACTCGGATATAATTTCAAGCGACTTGATAAGTACATGCACCCAAAGACCTTAAAGCACGAGATGTGTGATACGCATTTAACACACTTCAAGCCACTGATAAACCACACCTCGAAATTTTTCCATTTATACAATTAAATCATCGTTAAACCTTGAAGTCTCACCAAGTGATCAATTTCTAGAGCATCGGATGTATTCATCAAATCAACCATAAGACCAATTCCTATTTAAGTCGTAATGCTAAGCTCTAACTTACCAGGTCATCGCTTACACTTTAACACTTGCAGAACTTCGAGAGTTTCCGTAACCTTCCAAAAGTCCCAAATTTCTACATTCTGAACTAGCCTTGACAACTATAAAACATTTCTCTGAACCAATCTAATCTAGCTTCACCCAAATGAAGTAAGTTCTCTTAATGGTATGAAACTTTCGAAATGTAAGTCACCATCATCAGTCATAGCCTGAGCAACTTTAAATACTACTCGATGCTATAGAGCTTGAATTATTATTTACACGCTAACGATTCTAGAACCACATGACCCAATGACCTTGATGTTTAATAATTTAGTCCTTATACGAAATACGCATAAATTGAAGACCTATGTTCATAAGATTTTGACTGATGAAATTTCATAATCCCAAATAACCAACCTCAAAAGGAACCCTTCATAACCTCAAGAGACAACGTCATTTACAAAAGTCAAAAGCCTTTTAACATCAAGAGACAACATTCACAATCGTAGTAGCTTTAATAGCCTCCCAAAATACGAGTCAAGAACATCAATAGCAGCTTCAGTAAGGTCCATCGCAACTTCAAACATTTCATTGTACTATAAGACCTGGATTATAACCTAAGATTTTATAATCTAACCAACCCGATATTATTACTCAACCTCGAAATAGTTATGGCTTAGCTAGTAGGAAGCTCACTGACTAGACTTACTCCACTCCAACTCAACCCGATATTTAAATTTCTAATCATCATACTTCTGCTACACTTTTCAGATAACATACCACAATATATGCTTTCGCACGGTCTACTTAGTAGTGGCAAGTTTAACTTCAAGCTATGGCGTACTAAGGTATTGAGCAATCATTTCATATGACTTTCACTCTAAAGGATCCCACCTTGAGTTCTAACTATAACTCTTAGCAGCCTAGTCATGACTCTACAGAATCATATACCTCTTAACACGGCACCACAATTCACGCCTATGAAAATCTAACCTTTAAACTTTTCATGTGAAATTGTAACGCTTAGCTCGAACATATTAGATCGCCATTTATACTCCTCCAGTCGCCAACTTTAAAAGACCCCTTCACCTTTCTAAAGTCCTCAAATATTTCACACAGAAAAAATACTCTTAACTTCGTGGCTCAAATCATAATCATTCTATAGACATAAATAACTTCTTCTTTTTTTTTTTTTTTGCTCTGAAAGGATAAAATACTTAATTCCGTCAAAGATGGTGAGCAACTAGTTCTAGTCCTCAATGACATCCTTTTATTCTCTAGGAGTTCACACCTTGAAGTAAGATAGATAAAGTCATGCATGTCAATCAATGTAGGACCTTGGGCTACAAACTAAAACCCAAAATGCACGCTCAAAACATCATTACTCATAACCTCAATTCATCTCCGCTATAGTTCAATATATGCTCATAACCTATACCTAGTGAAATGAGGATATAAAATCCAAAGTCAAATCCTCGTGTGCATTCACAGCAAAGTCAACCCAGTGGCTCTATGCTCTTAGACTAAATTTTGCTCGTCCTATTCGTGCATTCCAAATCAAAGTACTACTATATTTACGAAACCTCATTTGAAAAACTTATAAACTCAGAAACCTCACTATAACAGTTTTTTTTTTTTTTCACTTAGCGCTCTAAAGGTCGCAACTGAGAGCTCCGAGTTACAAGCTACAAGTTTCAAGAATTTCAAGAACCCACAGCCTTACATTATCTCTGTCTAGCTATTATGTTAATGTTGTTCTACAACCTTAATTAGGTTTTGGCAACTAGAAGCATATATCTCCAGCTTCACCCAATAAAAAAAATGAGTCTTCCTATAGATATCTATAACCTTCGAAACATAAGTCATAATCACCAATAGCAACCTAAAGCAACGTCACCAATAAAATATCATCACTTAGGGTTTTATAACCTAACCAGCGAAATCATTACCTAAACCTCAATATCCCAAGAGCGTATTGCTCTGATACCATTTCTGTCACGACCCGAACCCACGGGCAGGCTCGCGAGCTAGGCACGTGACCGGCCGCAGACCCAATGGACTCCAACCGAGGGCTCTGCCAGGCCTTACTCGCTAAAACAACATATAATCTGCAGCGGAAATTAAAACTTCTATAAACTTAAATTACATTTTCATATTTTTATTTGAATACAATACTCATGCTACAACTCCTCATAATTCTAATTTATCAACAACTAAAACTAAACCAACAATCTAAATCTTTGGCAACTCAACCAATACAGTCTCCGGAGCTCAGTGCCAAATTGTTCCTTCCTATGCTCCTCACCATCACCTTACTTTCAACCTGAAATGATAAGTAAGGGATGAGCTTCCACGTGCTCAGTAAGTAACCAATGATTCAACTAGGTGGACCATAGCATGCAGAAAACAACTCGCTTATATTATAACATCATTAAGATATCTAAAAATCATAGAATTGATAATCATCAGGTAAAACAAAACAGAGTATATTAAACCAAAAACTGAAGCATGAAATCATTAGCGCAAAACTCATGACAGCCAGTTCGATTCCAACATTAGCTCAAACGATATGCTGCGGTCAGCGTACAGGCCCCACTGACTAGGGCCCGAAATCCCTCCTCCATCCGGGATAAAATTCTGTGGACGCATGGGCGAACCACGAGCAACAGTACTGTGCATCAACGTACAAGCCCCGTTGACCAGGGCCCGAAATCCAACTTTCCCCCGTGGATATAGGGCACAGCAATCGAGTAACCAAATACCCCCTTTAGGTTCATCGTGAACAAAATCACTCATCAATTGATTCTCAACCATCCTCACATCCTTTCAATAATCATCAAGATGTTCAATATTCACATTAACGTCAATACAAAACATTTCAAATCCGAGTTTCATTTCAGTTTTTAGGCAAAACATCATTTACATGCTGGTCCGGTTTTTCTTTGACGAGAATAAAACACTAAAACCTTTTTGGTAATTTAAGCCAGAGCAGTTAAACGTACTTTAAACGGTCAATAGTAATAAGCAACACATTTTTTTACAGTCGATAAACATATACGTTGCATATAAAATACTAGTTGAATCAAAGGGTCACTTACTTGGCGCTACGCATTTCCCACATCAAGGCCTCTGGGGCGACAGTCTCGCTGCTACATTTGGTCAAAAGAACGGTTAGGGCCATTCTTTTTGATCTCCATGTCTCCAGCTTTACTGTAATCCAAGGCATCCTCGATCACAACAACATCCTCGTTGAACCAGTCTTCAAGCAACTCAATGCCGCCGTCAACTGCCCGACCTTTACACGCTCGTCCAATATCGTGTCCAATTTACCATGTCTTTCTCGGCATTTAATCGCCGTTGCCGAACATCCATTAATTCACCCGTCTTAATAACCACCAAGTAACTTTGTGCTAAATAGTACTCAGCTAATCGCTAGGGCTAACGCTAACAATTTCCTTTTATATATTCTCATAGCCTAAGCGATTTCCTGTCCAAAAACACATACATGCATAGGTTACACCTTCGCAAGCATACGGTACACTCGCACCATGTACACACAATATCTCCATACACGTCCAACAACAATCACACCTATACACCTGTCCAGGCTCACATACTGAAATACCCGCCACCGCAAGCACACAAACCAACCACAGTCACCCTAAGCACCACCATTAAAAATCACGCATACGTAAACCACGACACCTAGTATACACACATAGCCGTTCAACACCCAATTAATGTACACCCGTCAAAAGTCATACATTCACCGTTTACCTCAATCCATTCTAGCCACCACAAGCATTGTCGCTAAGCCATCACTGCGTAGTCACCATCACGCAAGCACACCACCAATCCATTTCCTAATTTTATACGAAGTGCCACCAATTTCTTTAGTCCTAACTCATCAAACCAATAGTATTAAATGCTACCGCCTCTGCAAACACCACCACAGTTACATCCAGTCCAGCCACCACAAGCACTATAATTAAGCCACCATTACAACCACAACAGTATTGCAACTGTACCACCGAACTCCGTTCATTGTCCATACCACCAACACATGACTGCTGACTTCCCCAACCCACCTCATAGTGCCCCACATACACACCCAATTATCGACGATTGTCCGACACCAATAACGCCCACACACCTGAGAAACACAGACGTCGTACAACCACAACAGTACACAAAAACCCCCATCCGCCGCCAACACTACCGCCAAATGACCACCACTGCACCCATTCATCAACAAAACAAAAACCCATTTCACAATTTATACAAAGTGCCAAAAAGAACAGTGCTTGGCATAGTAAATCACAGGCAATCGGAGCGTGTTAACAGTTGTCATCGGTGGTCGTTGATTTTGGCAAATCAAGGCTGAAAATCGACGACCACTATGTTGCTCGACGCAAAACTGTAGTCGCAACACTAATTGGAGGTCCCAGTGGCCACGACGACTGGTCGGTACACAGGGAAGAGAGCCGACAGTGGCTGAGGTCGTCCTTGGTGTTTATTGGAAATTTTGGTCGGCCGGCGGTGAATATCGCATGGTGGTGGCAGCGGGGTGTCATTTGCGGCACGGCAGTTGTGGAGGCTCGGTGAAGAGGCAGCTGGAGTTGCTCGCCGGCGATTGGGCTGCCTACCGGAGTTGTACTCGCCGAAGACATGGTGGCCGGTGTCACCGATCGCACGGCAACTTGGCAGTGGCCGCTACGCCTTTGGCTACGGCATGGTTGTCGGGAAGGTGTTGTGCGGTGATGCTCGATGGAGGCGCGGCCGGAGTTGTTCACCGGTGATGGAGTGGTTGATTGACCGGTGATGGTCCATGGCCGGTTGTGCATGAAATCTGGTAGGGCGGCCGTTAGGCGATGGCGTCCGGCGAAGGGGTTTAGCCAGAGTTGCTCTCCGGTGACCGCGGTGTGGCCGGAAATGGCTGCCTCGATCTGGCAAGCAGAGGCGCCGCCCGTTCTAGGGCCGGCTGCCTTTCCTGTTTCTCTCTACCGATTTTTCTTTCTCTTTTCTCTCTCTCTCTCTTTTTTTTTGTTTTCGCTTATTTATGAAGTATATTCCTTTAATTGTTACCAAAGCATCCTCCTCTATATCCCCAATCTCTCTCTTCCATTTTAAAATAGCAAGTTGGTAGATAATATATTTTTACAATAAACCATAATTACTTATTACTTCTTTAATGTGATTAAGATTCATTTATTTCTCTAGTGCGTTCACTTGTTATCCCTAACTGCAGGTGTTATAAGTTGCCGCTGATAATATCACTCAAGTCAATCGTCGCTAAAGTAATAATAGCTGGGTAAACCTAGGTTCGGGACATCACACAAAGTCTATTTTAAACCCTTTTTAAGGACACAGAAACATGCGTCAAAGAGCGGATGTGTATCTATCCCTTCTTTCCCAAATGACCCACATATTCTACTACTATATAAATAAAAGTCTGTTAAACTACCTTACATCAATGCAAGTGTTGCATCTCCTACTATAACACGAAGCAGATCCAAAAAGTGAAGGCATATGCCATCACTATATGTGTCCAAAACCTGCAATCAGAGAGAACATTATGCATTGCAAGCAGGTACTTTAGTGATCACTTGAACCTAAATAATAATACCTTGTGAAAAAGATAGTCCTTAATTGCTGTGGCTATTTCAATATAGTACCACACTGATGCTGCCAATATTTCTACTCATCTATCAGCCAATTAACTATTAGCCTTATGGTATGAACTGTCGTACTCTGAAGGATGTAGTATCCTACCTAAAAATGCTGATATTGTAATTGACTTGCGCATCCGCACAATCTGACGAGCACATTTGCAGAAACCGACTAGTGTTTTTATAGAAAACGACCGGTGTCACCACGCCCCGGTTGCATCTACACATCCGCTTCCTTAGAAAATTCACACTACACACATCAACCACTCCGCAGCGGACTCCTTACGGCCTCAAAAACCACGAGGGTCCGAGCCGATAAGATGCGCCCTAATGGAGAGGTGACAAAACGCTATAAACTGAGTTCCCATCGAAGCGGGGGATACTGACAGCCCGCAATGATCCCAACCGTGTAAGGGCAATGTGTTTGCGTGGTTCCCACAAGGGCATCCCACGTATGTAGTGGTTATTTAGGAGAAGAAATGGAGCGGGGCTCCGCCCCGTAAGTTCTGCATTAATTGACTTGTGCATCCGCACAATCTGACGAGCACATTTGCAGAAACCAACTGGTGTTTTTGTAGAAAACGACCGGTGTCACCACGCCCCGGTTGCGTCTACACATCCGCTTCCTTAGAAAATTCACGCTACACACATCAACCACTCCGCAGCGGACTCCTTACTGCCTCAAAAACCACGAGGGTCCGGGCCGATAAGATGCGCCCTAACGGAGAGGTGACGAAACACTATAAACCGAGTTCCCATCGAAGCGGGGGATACTGACAGCCCGCAATGATCCCAACCGTGTAAGGGCAATGTGTTTGCGTGGTTCCCACAAGGGCATCCCACGTATGTAGTGGTTATTTAGGAGAAGAAATGGAGCTGGGCTCCGCCCCGTAAGTTCTGCATTAATTGACTTGCGCATCCGCACAATCTGACGAGCACATTTGCCGAAACCGACTGGTGTTTTTGCGGAAAAGACTGGTGTCACCACGCCCCGGTTGCGTCTAAACATCCGCTTTCTTAGAAAATTCATGCTACACACATCAACCACTCCGCAGCGGACTCCTTACGGCCTCAACAACCACAAGGGTCCAGGCCGATAAATGCGCCCTAATGGAGAGGTGACGAAATGCTATAAATCGAGTTCCCATCGAAGCGAGGGATACTGACAGCCCGTAATGATCCCAACCGTGTAAGGGCAATGTGTTTGCGTGGTTCCCGCAAGGGAATCCCACGTATGTAGTGGTCATTTAGGAGAAGAAATGGAGTGGGGCTCCGCCCCGTAAGTTCTGCATAAATTGACTTGCGTATCCGCACAATCTGACGAGCACATTTGCAGAAACCGACTAGTGTTTTTCGCAGAAAACCACTGGTGTCACCACGCCCCGTTTTCGTCTACACATCCGTTTCCTTGTTGTTCATGGGACCCCATTATTCGCACGTAAAATAGACGAGCACTTCCCATAAACTTCTGCCCAAGATACTTTGCCTTCACAACGGGGACGTAACTGGCATCATCACCCATGTTGTGCGTGTGAGTCGCCGTGTACGTTATTACTCTAACGTATGTTGATTCACCATCGCACGCGGCAGTTAGATACCATGGACATCCCTTAATGCTGCATATTACCCTTAGATAGCCCTTGTTGTTGTCCTTCCACCTGTAATTGAATTTCTTGTTCAGCGTAAGGAAGTACAGGCACCGCCGAAATGCTTTAGTATCTTCGAATATGCTCCATTTGTGAAAATGACTGTCGTCAATATGCGAAGCAATAATCGTACCATCTATGACCTAATTTTCAGGCGGATCATATACGGGGGACAGAGGTTCGAAGCACGTTGAACGTAGTTCCATTGTAGCATCGTTAACCACACGATCATGACCGGAGGGGGCTGGACTTGGATCCCTATCACTGTTGGTAACGCGAACTTCATGTATCATGGAGGCCGAAATGTGTTTCAGTGGACTAACGACAAGCATGTTGGGAAGTGGGCCAATATCACCAGGTTCAGGAAGATGAGCTGCTTCACCCGCACAGTGGACAGGAGGCCCTGAATGTGAGCAATGATTTGATGCCCTACAAAAATGAATATAGGTGTTAGCAGTCACTTCAACCATACCAGGGAAACAGAAATAAAAACCAGCATTAAAGTCAGTACATCGCATCGGCTAATTGTCCCCCATTCGGCATCCCATCAGCGATGAAAACATGGATTTTGGCTCAAGAATGTAAACGTAACATTAGAGCCAGAGACCTCGTGGTTTTCCAGTGACACCATCTGCCCCATCTCTTCATTTGTGCAAAACACAAATGACTTGTAGGGTGTCAAATCAATAGAACACGCATCACATGCCTCGGATACAAACTTATCGTACAATGTTGTTTCATCCATATATAGCAGCTGGTTGTTTCCTCCCTCTACCACAATCCGACCAGCAACGTTGCGTCGAACCCCCCCCCCCATTGGCAGTAGCAGTATAACTCCTTCACGCTACCCATTTAGTATCTGTATATATCAAATTATCAAAAAACTATGCATTACATTATACAACGCGACTGTCATGATCATGCATACCCATATTGCAAAATTGTAATGATTTTATGCACATAGTACATATAACGGTAAAAAAAACAAAGTGAAGGAGTCCGAATGATGATGGAACGTAAACTAATATAGTTTGGTTGTACTAAAGATTGACGATTGCCGAAACCGACGTTCGATGAAGGTAATACCGTGTAGGTAGCCCCGACGTTTCCAACACTTATCACCACAGAAGTGAAGGTCGAATGGGGAGCAGATATATCAAATGTCGAAGACCAATTTATCGGAAAGAAAGATATTAAGGTCATTCGATGGAAAGAGTTTGTATTTATGTAAGCAACAACAATTCCAACATAAATTGGGTTGTAACAACGGCTTCAGTTGCCTAACGCTTGCAAGTACAACGATCTCTATTGAAAACATTGTTATCGAACGCGATTGATTATAAATAGAGCTTTGGCTTTCACTTCAATTGCAGTCGTGGTTAGAAACCACGATTTCAATAGAAAACGTTTATAAAAACAACAACAGTTTCTATTGAAAACGTGGTCCTCAAAGGCGAGTGATATTATTCAACCTTTATCGAAGTTGTTACAAACCACAATTTTGTAAGAAGAAGTGGTTTTCATCTGCGATCTCTATTTCCCAACCTCGCTCTCTTTTTCTTTCCAAGTGTTCTTACAATTCTGTTTAAATTAGACAAATAAAATAAGATATAATTTTGGAATCAAGTTTTATTCTATAACATCGTGGTTCTAAACCGCGACGTCTAAAAATGTTGTATGCGGATAAAGAAGTTTCAAAATGAAGTAGATAGCTAATACAATATTATTTAAGGAAAAAAATCCACAAACACAACCCATATCTTTGTGTAACGTAGCCGAATCTAGGTGAGTGTTATTTGACCCCAGAAAATGTTGTTCAATAATACACAATATATTGTAGGAGGGTCGTGCCAAAATATAATAGCACATGGGTGAATATTAACACAACCTGACAAGATTCGTAGCATCCATTCACTTGCATTATTGTAGACCAGGAGTTGTACCACTGAAACTAGTCAGGCCACCAAGAACTTATAAACAAAGCCATATCTTTGTGCAATCTAATAAAACACTGATTGAGTGTTGTTTGTCGTTCATAGTACAACTCTCAAGAGTGTTGCACGCTACTCATACTTTATGGAAATGACTCGTGTCTACACCCAACTCACTTATTCACATTGACATATCTCTTCTCAGTATCATGGTACCCCTCTACAAGCTGGCAGAAAAAACATTTCTTGTGAGAATTGCAATTGAGAACCCATTTAGAAGCTTAAGGAAAAAAACAAGTGACAGGTACCGTTCACAGGCTGTAATTGACGTTGAGCAGTCTCAAGGCACTACAAAGTCAAAATTTACACACAGGATAAAACCCTCCTAACAAAACTTCATCCTTCATTGAAGGATAATCAGGTCGTTTGTGCTTGTGCGCTGAGGTTGTAGACAGTTCTGTTGGAAACAAGTCATTTTCTACAGGAATGCAAGTACATATACGCGAGAGTGTTTGTCAATATGTGCCGATGCTCAAGTCGTTTCAGTGCAGATGCAATGCTAAACCTTTTTTGGTAGGGGAAGTCCGAGCACCGCAACATTACTTGGGGGGCATAATACCACATAGCTTGTGAAATCCGTCCACGCCAAGAAAGCATGAGGGATCCCAAAATGTGATGCGTTTTCCCTGTGTGCGAATGAAGACAAGCTTCAAGACACGTAAACCTATACCCATGGCGCGGAACAGGTTAACATCCTTGGAGTGCTCATACATAAGATCTTCCCCAATAAAAAAATAGTATTTTCTTCTACATAGAAACGACTTGGGCATCGGCACGTACCGACAAGCACCTTCGGACAAAGTACTTGCGTTTCTGTAGAAAAGACTTGTGTCAGCTAAATCGTGTATAACCTTGGCGCGCAAGCGCAAATGACATGACTATCCCGCAAGGTGCTCCACTTGTGCACGGTTTGATCATGATTGAAGCTTGTCTTTGTTCGCGCACAGGGAAAGCGCGTCACTTTTTGGGATCCTTCATGGTTTCTTGGCATGGGCGGATTTGACAATCTATGTGGTATTGTGCCCCACCATGTGCATACGAAAAGTAACCTTGGGGTGATCGAACATAAGCTCTTCCCCAATCAAAAAAAAATATATTAGTATTGTCTTCTACACAGAAACGACTTGGGCATCGGCACGTACCGACAAGCACCTTTGAGCAAAGTACTTGCGTTTTTGTAGAAAACAACTTGTGTCAGCTAAACCGTGTACAACCTTGGTGCGCAAGCGCAAACGACTTGACTATCCCGCAAGGTGCTCCACTTATGCATGATTTGATTTGTCTTGAAACTTGTCTTCGTTTGCAAAACGGGCAAAGCGCGTCAGATTTTGGGACTTACTCATGGTTTCTTGGCATCGACGGACTTCACAATCTATGTGGTATCGTGCCCCGCCATGTGCATACGAAAAGAAACCTTGAGGTGCTCGGACATAAGCCCTTCCCCTATAAAAAAAATTGTTTACTTTTCATATGCACGTGGCAGGGCACAATGCCACATAGATTGTGAAATCCGCCCACGCCAAGAAACCACGAAGGATCCCAAAAAGTGACGCGCTTTCCCTGTGCGCGAACGAAGACAAGCTTCAACTATGATCAAACCGTGCACAAGTGGAGCACCTTGCAGGATAGTCATGTCGTTCGCGCTTACGCGCCAAGGTTGTACACGATTTATGTGACACAAGTCATTTTCTGCAGAAAAGCAATGTACACGGTTTAGCTGACACAAGTCGTTTTCTGTAGGAAAGCAAGTACTTTGCGTGAAGGTGCTTGTTGGTACGTGCCAATGCCCAAGTCGTTTCTGTGCAGAAGAAAATACTAATATTTTTTTATTGGTGAAGTGCTTATGTCTAAGCACCCGAAGGTTACTTTTTGTATGCACATGGCGGGACACAATACCACATAGATTGTGAAGTCCGCCCACGCCAAGAAACCATGAGTAAGTCCCAAAAAGTCGTCGCTAAATCTCTTTTGGCAATTAATTATTTTTGAATTAGAGATCGTGTTGACCAGATAAACGACTACAGAAGCGGTCGCTGATTTTTTGTTAGCATTTAATTTTTGCGGTCAATAATCCTTTCATTTTTTAGAGTCCTGAATTCTGCATTTGATTCGGTAAAATCAGTAAACAAAATCATTACACTGTCAACCTGAACTCGTCGGATCAAACAAAAAGCAGTTATTGCAATGGCAACACCAAATTTCATACACATGATGGCACATACAATTAAATACACTAGAAGTCTCGTAAGTTTATTCAACCAAAAGAATGATGGCTAACACTCTCTTCACTACTAGTAGGAATTAAAAATACAATACACTACATAAACTTATTTATTTGCTGCCGTATCTGTCGTGCTTTCTTCATTGACTCGATGTATGACCTCATGAAGTTGTTCTGTCTGCATGATACTCGTTACAATCGTCATCGCCAATCACCAAGGGATTCTTTCCTATGCAATCACCATTGTTTCTCGTTTGTGCGAGTATAAATGGAGAAGATGGAGTAAGCTGAAAAGTCTTGGCACTCTCGCACCTCATGAGCCTTCTTTCCTTCTCACTCTTACGTCCTCTTGCCCGCGCCGTCATCAACTTTAGGCTCAAGTCCACGCTGCATGGAGCAAAAAAATTTAATTAACAAACTCATTGAAACAGCCAATGTGTGTTTATCAAAAAAGGTAATTTCTGGTAATATCCATACATAAATCTACGACCCCACATATCAGCCTACAGAAGGACAATTGAACTTGAGCAATTATCAGCCAACAATAAGTGCAGGCAATACTCGAAAATACTAAGTGGATTGCTTTTGACATGCTCTGAGTATTAATCAGAGGATTACCAAAATTACAAAAAGTGAAGGTGATGACTAAGCTTGAAGCAATTTGCAACCACCTTTTACCTAACCAAGATATGAAACTCCAGACACAAGAGGCTGCTACAAGTCTAAAGTCAATAGTAACTGCAAATGGCAGTCGCTATGAAATGCATGTTTAACCTAGATTACTCAAAATATAGTACAGTAACAGTTAAGTTGGTCCAAGACAGGCAATAGTGAACGAATTATTTAAGTAAGCTTCAATCAGGAGTAAACACACTCTTCGATATTATAGCAAGAGATAGCAGGCGTGTATAGTGACCAGTGATGACAGCAGCCGCAAAAGCTGTCGCTAATGGCCTAGTTTAGCGATTGCCATTCTAGCAGTCGCACACTAAAGGCCTAATCTCTGAACAAGGGGATTAATTATTTTGCGAACAAAGACAAGCTTCAAGACACGCAAACTCTGCATGAGTGGAGGTTGTCGGTGATACAAGTCCCTTAACGCGTAAGAAATGCAGGTATATTTATTGCGAGGGTGGTTTTCGGTTTGTACAGATCCCCAAGTTGTTTCTCCTATTCCAACCGATACATAAATGATAACTAGAAAAGTAGTAGGAATGACAAGCATCTCCGCACATCTGCACTTGCATTCTTGCAGAAACCGACTTGTGTCAATGTACTTCTCCACCTTATTAGCATTTTGTGCAGAAAATCAAGGCGTTTATATTCTTGCAACCAATGCAAATATAAACTTTGCCTGAAGCTTTTAGCACTTCCTAATACCCGTCTTTTTTTGTGTGTGTGTTTTAAGCGTAGGGAGAATCAAATTCTTAAGCATTGCAAGAGTGTAGCAAGGTCCTTCGGCAAGGACCTCCACTTACTTTGCTTTTGGATTTTTTAAAGACTGAATTCGTACACTGGCAAAGTTGCTTTTGCATTTGGTTACAATAGTACAAATAACTGGATCTGCACAAACAGACAAGCGTCGTTGCATATCAATACTTGTGCTCTCGCAGAGTTTGACTTGTGTGAAAGTAAAGCTAGTCCCTCCACGTACCCCCCCTCCCAAGCCCTACCCACAAAACACCAAAGCACATAATCTCAAATCCTACAATATGCTTGCACAAGTTTATGGGGGAAAGTTTTGGAACCGCGGGATACATAAACTAGTTTTGGCTGTTATAATACACATGGCGGGGCACATTACCACATAGATTGTGAAATCCGTCCACGCCAAGAAATGATGAAGGATCCCAAAAAGTGACACGCTTTCCCCATGTGCGAACGGGGACAACCTCTGAGACACGCAAACCGTGCACAAGTGGAGCACCTCGCAGGTTAGTCCGGTCGTTTTCCCACATGGTTTAAGCGAAACAAGTCCTTTTCTGCAGGCATGTGACAACAGATTACATGTGGAGGGAACCTGAATTCATGGGATACCCTTTTCCAGCAGGCATGTGAGCAGTTTAGAGGGAAAAGTATGAGAAGCACACTGAGTAAATTGGCATTAGCAGTTACAGTATACTGCATTTGGGAGGCCAGGAATGCAAAAAATTATATTCAGCAAAACAGTAGTACAAAAATGATCATTGCACAGATAGAGGGGAGGATCAAGAATTGCATCTTGAGCTGGAAAATTTTGAAGGATAATACAACCAATAGACAGTTAAGTGAGATGTGGAATCTAAACCCAACATTAGATAGATGTACTAGTACAAGATTTGTATTCGTTGTATGTGATGAAATATTGTAAAGAGTAGAGATTTGCATATGAAATAAAGAAAAAGCCACGAGAAAAACTACAAAGAAATTCAACATAAGTGTAGTTATCATTGCATGCGTGCCCATTTGTTTCTTACCGAACCAATTGTAGTGCAATTAACGTGTAATCCAAACTACTTTTTAACTCTTAATTCTATCTGTAATTGTTAATTGTTACTATTTACGACTTAATTGGCATTTAAAGTTAGAGGTATGCGCTCGATAGCAAGAGGTAGCTTTCAGCCAATTCAAAAGGAAGCAACATCTTGGTCTTCATGGAGCTTGTTTGATTGCAAATTCCTTTAAGATCAGTTATTGGTTTACACTACACTTCGGAAATAGATATTGCAATGAAGATAAATCGCTATTGCAACAAAGATCGAGCCACCTGACAGAGATGGCACAACATTAAATGATAAACGACCTTGCTTATCAAAACATAGTCTTGCATCCTCAAGAGGTACGAAAGACTAACAAGCCTAACCGATATAATGAACTCATAATCAGTAGGCTCAAATCTCATGATCCAAGAGGCCATGAGAGTGAACTCAAAATTAGTAGGCTAAAATCTCATGATCCAAGAAGCTATGAGAGGTCCAAATCAGTAGTGACCACACTGCCTTGCCTCTTTGAGTAATCCCAACTTTTATCCTTTAGTTTTGGCCAACGTTGCTTCATTAGGTGCAGGCCAAGATGAACTGCTTCAGCAGAGCCCTCAAAAACCAGATCCTATGCTTTGGATGGAGACTGCAAATACAACCCGAGCCACTAAAGCCTAGAGGCATTCTTGAAAAGCCATTGCATCCAATAATTCGCATTAAAGAAAAATGGTGTTTTAAGGTTATAAAGAGGCTAGCGAGTTTAGGAGCGTTTCACTACTCTAAGTTGTACTTTAGTGTTATCTGCTCCAATAATAAGCAGCAGAAGAACTTGCCAGAACGGTAACATAAAAAAACGGTGTTAACTGATATTTTAGATGGTAGAATCTCTTGGCATCGTGCCAAAGGACTTGAGATCGATTCTCACCTAGAAGTAGGATTCGGGAGGAGGGAGAGCTACTCCCGATGTGCAGCCCAGTAAATTTTACATCGATAATCATAGACACCAAAAAAATTTGTTTTCCAAAATGGTGTGGTTCATTCTGGTCCAGCTATTTACAAACAGCATGACCACATTTTAAAGCTAGATAAGCTTGATGGACTAAGCTCGACTAATCCTAGGCTTGACTAGGCTCAGTTTGTTTGCAGCCAAAAACTCCATATGTGCCTCTTGATCACATGGAGACTGCTGTTTTCTGGATTGACAGTACACTGATTCACATAAATACCAACACTTCAGTTTCTTAAGCAAGTACAGTTGTTTTCTCGGTATATTGTTTGCCGGAGCAACAGGCTTAATGTGCTCTTATGGATGTTGAGGAAGCAAAGGCCATTTTTCCAAAGCATTAGTCAGTAACAGAGTTCTGACCCGAGTAGATTATTCAAGTCTTTCTAAAAACTTAAGCATCCTCCATGATGATTGTCTGTCATGGAGAAGCTTTTGAATCTGAGTTGTTACTCAGAAAAGAACAGTTGGTTTACCACCCGTTCACCACCCTTGGATTTAAATTTCAGTGAAGCATCGTTCCCTAATCTTTCCGTCGATTCCTTTCCTTTCTCTACAATTTAGATGTTAGAATATATCCACCACTATTCAATTCATAACGTAGCAGTGACTTGACAACGTGTTTCAAGGCATTAAGCAATGTTAGACTATAATGGATCCCATTACTTGCTCAATTCGTTATCCCGTGACATATTTCATGTGGCCCTCGGTTTTGATTCTGCGAAATGAAGACTTCATCATCCTTAGCTAGATGGAAGTAGATGGGATAAGGGATACCAAAATCATTTTCATTCCACGGGCTTGATTCTACCACAAGCATTGACATGTTTTTTGCAGTTGGCAAGAATAAGAGCTTGTTTCCCCAGTCTGTTTCTTCATCACTCGCTCTCCTGAAATCCCAAGTAATCCTCCCCGCGACAAGAAAATGATCTTTCCCTCCCATTATGCTCCACTCTGGCCTCTTCTCAAGCGAATTAACCAAATCAAGAGATGCAGCATCCCTCATCGACGTGTTGTACCCCCATAGATACCGAGCAATATCGAATCCAGCATAGAATGGCACAAAAATTGCAGCAGCGAGAGAAGAATCACGAGTCAAGCATTCATACTGCTTCATTCGATTGCTAAAAATCACATCAACAGCAAATTGATTTGTGGCATACCATCCAGTATTTGAGAACACTCCCTCGGTATTCTCCAGTGGGGGGCCAAGTCTGGCATTAGTAGTGACCTTACACATGTTGGTCCATAAGCTAAGACTCCTACACTGCTTGAGCATGTCCTCATTAAACCGTGGAGGAAGGTCATGAACATAGATATATCGCCCACCACAAGGATCACTCTTGTTCTCTACAGTTCTCAATGCCCTCATGAATGGAAAGTCCTCTTGTTAACGAAAAACATTAGGTGTAGTTGGAGGAGTCGTCACCGAATGACTAACAGGCTTGAGTTGGGCAGTAACTGGACTATGATCAACAGAAAACTCTAGCTTAGGATCAGCATTGACCACAGGATTGCTCGATTGGGTTTTGACGAAGTTAGGAGTAACAGAAACATCTGGTTCACGGCGAATATCAACTTTGGGACGAACTAATAGGTGCCGGCTCATCATTGCTAGGCCGGGCAGAAATAGAATCTAATTGTGCAGCATCATCAATATTACTGCCACCCAGTACAACAAAATGGAAGTACAATAAGAAGAACCAAAAAATGCCGCCAACAGCGACACTAAGCAAAGCCGAGAATGCTGATTCTTTCCTGCACCCTTCTCCATATTATCCAAAGGAGGCATCGCAGGTGAACGACGTCACATCAAATCCCAAAAACAATCAAAACCCAACCACTTTTGTACAAACAACTCATCAAAATAGCATGTTCCAATTGCCAAAGTCACACATTCAACAAGCTCACCCTCCTTCCAGTTCTATCAACCCAAAAAAAAACTAACAACATCTCTACAATCAACAGTAATCAACAAAATCCCAAAAACCCTAATTCTTATTTCAAACAAGATTCTAAAACCATTCAAAGAAGGACACAGATATTCAAGAAAAATTCAAGAAACTGCGGATATATCTGAGTAAAGATTAAACCTTTATGATGCGTACGTGTCAAGATTTGAGCGACCAGACGTGCGAGTGCCCTGCATGTATGCGTGGAGGAGACAGAATTGGTTTGGAGAAATGGACCGTTTGGAGGGAAATTGAAGTGAGTGGGTGGGTGGGTGGGGTGGGAATGGAATGGAATTGCCGTCACAGGGGGGAGGGAGGGAGTGGCGCCTGAGTGGGGTTGGATGTACTTTTGGAGGGAATTTAGATTTAGAGTCTGATTGTGGAAAGAGCTGGGAAGGGGGAGCGGGACCAGGGTCAAACAAGATGGGGGAGGGGTAATTTGGGGATAGCAAAAGATTTGTTTTCAAAAAAACCATTTTTTTTCTAACTCATCCCCCTTTTCAGATATTTTTAAAAGTAACCCCACTTTTTTACAATTTTTCAAACTAAACCCACCATCTACAAATTTTTTACCCTAAAACTCCTCTAAACCTAATTTTCCCCCATTTTTTCTATTTTACTGAAACAGAGTGCAAGTTTGCGCCCCCAATTGGTGGCATCCATTTCAAAATGGGAAAATTACAAAAAAGTGGGTTTTGGAGTAAAATATTTGTAGATGAGGGGTTTATTTTGGAAAATTGTAAAAAAGTGGGGTGACTTTTCAAAATTTCTGAACAATGGGTAGACTTAAGAAAAAATGGGTTTTTTAAAATCAACTAATCTGGACTTCCCAAATTACCCTTCCCTCCAAAATCGTTGACCACTGTTCTGGTACAAGTCATTTTCTGCAAGAATGCAAGTATGGTTATGCAAAAATACTTGTCAGTTGCTGCAGATATACAAGTCGTTTCTGCCATTCGAACTGATGCAATACTAACTTTGCCTAAAAGAAGGGCTTATATTAGAACACCCAAAGATTTACCTGAAAGATTTACCTGATATGAACATAAATCTTGACAGATTTGTGGGAGTCGTTCCCAAATGACATTGATTTTCCGTAAAATCTATATTGAAAAATCACTCAGACTAATCTCATTAGCACTCTAATTACATTTAATCAACACTCAACCAAAGAAGCTGTTTCCAAGAACACCCAGATTATGTTTTATCTAAACTTCTATTTTCTTCTGACTGTAATTGAATGACTAACTTTGCCTAAATGAATGACTTATATTAGAGCACTCAAAGATTTACCTGATATGCACATGGTGGGGTACAATATACATAGATTTTGAATCAATGTCAGCATACTTTCTCGCTAATGCCTATCAAATTTCACTTGCAAAACAAGCCAACAAAACAAAACCAATATTTCCATACAAAATTTATTTTTTTCTCCCAAGTTTTAGACCACTTCATATTCCAACCCAAGAGCTCCAAAATCTTCTACCAAAAGTATCTTACTAATGATCATTATTGGCACCATGAAGCACCATCTTTTGTCTATACTGGCGATGAAGGGAACATTGAATGGTTTGTTGTCTATACTGGCGATGAAGGGAACATTGCTCCAAAATTTCAAGCACTATTGGTCTTCATTAAAGTATTACCACAAAATTGTCTATAGTTTTATGCATCTCAAAAGTATCTTAGGAAATACAAATTTACAGTCAGAAGAAAATAGAAGTTTAGATAAAATCTAATCTGGGTGTTCTTGGAAATAGCTTCTTTGGTTGAGTGATTAAAAGTAATTAGAGTGCTAACGAGATTAGTTTGAGTGATTTTTCAGCATAGGTTTTACGGAGAATCAATGTCATTTGGGAATGACTCCCACAAATCTACCAAGATTTATGCTCATATTAGGTAAATCTTTGGGTGTTCTAATATAAGCCCTTCTTTTAGGCAAAGTTAGTATTGTATCAGTTCGTATGGCAGAAACGACTTGTATATCTGCAGAAACTAACAAGTATTTTGCATAACGGTACTTGCATTCTTGCAGAAAACGACTTGTACCAGAACAGTGGTCAACGATTTTGGCGGGAAGGGTAATCTGGGAAGTCCAAATTAGTTGATTTTAAAAAACCCATTTTTCTTAAGTCTACCCATTGTTCAGAAATTTTGAAAAGTCACCCCACTTTTTTACAATTTTCCAAAATAAACCCCTCATCTACAAATATTTTATCCCAAAATCCATTTTTTTTTGTAATTTTCCCTTTCAAAATAGAGCAACAGCAAGCGGCACAACGGCCCCAACAACAAAACCACTGTGGATTCTTCTACGGTCTATCTTCCGCGGAGGTAACGCGAAGCGTCCAATTGGGCGGTCTATTTCCGACGGAGGTAACCCAAAGCTGACCTCCCGAAGCTTCCGTTTGGGCGCAGTGCTGGGTGCGATACCGAACCAATCACTGGCGGAGGTAATTAGAGGTGGGCGCCTTACTGAACCAATCAACGCCATCCCTTGCAAAGTGGCACAACCGCCCGTTCAACATCACCGGCGCAAAATCCATTGCTGTCCGTTTACAGCAGCTGTAGTCCGTGGGTCCCATTTGGAGTAGTGGTGCGAGCACTACCCGAATCGCCTCTTGCTCCGGGAAGCTCTTAAGACCCCGATACTCGTCGCTGCCGCAGGCGTGTTATTGTCACCGCTTGCTGGGGCGGATGATGGAGACCCCGAGTTTCATTCTAACGCCTCACTTTTGTGGAGAATTAGGTGATAGCAGGAAAATTGGAAGGATCTTGTGCCGTCGATGGCGGCTATGGGTGAAAATTCCGGCGTATGTAGGAGGTGATGTCCGACATATAGGTTGAGATCACCCATTAGCATATACTGGGAAAAGGAAGAAGTAACAGCAAATTTTGGGTTCATCGAACCTGAATTTGTGAATCTACTCACAGTCTGTAGAAAGATTGAGGCATCATGGGGGCAGATTAAAAGATTGGACGTTTACAGATAAGTATCACCTATTTAATTATTTCTTTAATGGCAGTATAAGTTTTATTTGGTTCTTGTTGCTGTATGATTAAAGACAAGAAAATGCTTTGAAGCATCTTGTTGATGATGTTAAAAGAAACACAAGTGATGAGTCTGAAAATGTGGTATATTTCATTCTTTACCGTGTGTGTATGTATATATGGGTTCATGTAGATTGATATCAGAGATATTTAGAGACAACCGTGGGATGTGTATCCATTCAAATAAGGTGAGAGTCATGGAATTTTGAGAGAATCATGGGATGTGTTCTCTTCAAAGGTGTAGCTAATCAGTCATGTGAGTCTGCCAAATCGTGAGGATGATTTGGTCATGCCATGCATGGTGGATGTATTGTTAACACGCCCCTGCAAGATTGAAGCTCCATCGGTGACTCCGATTTTGGAGCGGAGGCGAGGAAATGGTTGGCGACCTACGGCTTTTGTAAGAAGATCTTCCAGTTGGTCCTTGGTGTTGATACAACGGACGCGCAGGGAGCGGTGACGCATTACCAAACAAAGTGATAATCCAACGCAATGTGCTTGATGCTTGAATGGAAGACCGGATTTGCACATAGGCACGTGGCACCTATTTTGTCACAAAAGACTGTCGGAGATTGTTTGAGGGTAATGCCAAGTTCCTGAAGAAGGTTAGTAACCCAGAGAATTTCAGCAGTGGAGTCAGCGATGGCCTTGTATTCAGCTTCAGAGGAGGATCTAGACACGGATTTTGTCGAGTCAACTTCCAGGAGATAAAGTTGGAACCAAGATAAATGATGTAACGTACTATAGAACAATCATTGTCAAGATCGCCGTCCCAGCCAAAGTCATTAAAGGTCTGAAGTGTAACACTCCGGAAATTTCGGAACGTTAACACTAACTCGATCATATACATAAAGATAATATTATCCTCAAAACTTAACCAAATAATACCACAAACTATCAGAGCGACAAAACCATTAATCATAATCTTAGTAAACTATCGTAGAAGAAATATCAATCTGTCTTAAAAATTTTAAGCAATAACATTCACCCGCGCAGGGGCTCTAATGATAAATACTAAAACATGATTTCTCCCGCTCGGCTCTAATTCATATTCAGACAACCTAATGCTGGCTATCACCTGTGGAAAGGAAGTGAAAGGAGAGTGAGCTTTTGAGAGCCCAGAACAACAAAACGATTCAGACGAGTTTTCATATAGAGTCAAACAAAAATTTTTAAAATTATTTTCAATTAAACACAACATTTTTTATATAGACGAGCGATTCAAATGATTTTTACATTCAAGTCAAATAACATCTTTTCAAGAGATTTTGTTTTTTATGAATTCATAACAATTTGATATAAACATAAGGACGAGTATCATCTCAATCCTTTAAATAAATAATCATTCAAAACACTTCAGGTATAATAAAAGGAGATAAAAAATATTGATCATGAGAAGTACACTATAGTAAAGTCACCCTGGCAGTGCTCGATATGCTTCACGTATGCATGTACACTGACTAGTCCATTTAGGTACTATTTTAACCCAACCAACTCCCATCTTTATAACTCTAATAATATGCACCATCCTTATAACTCTTAGGATTACTAACTCATGTTTACATTTAGAAGAAATAAATACAATTAAAAATATTTTACGATGATTGAGTCAATAAACAGATGAGAATCAACCAGAATTTAAAACGATCGCTATACGGCTCAAATTAGGATTTCATAGACAGTTAAAAAAATATTTTTATATCAATCATAAAAATCAACATTCAGTATAGTCTATAAAACTGTTTTTATAAGCATTTGAAATCAGAGTACTGACGTAGTTTCGAATAGAATACCTTACCTCAATCAAAGCTAAGTAATGCTATTAAACCTCGACCGAGAATATCTGAATAAACCTAGATTGATCCATTTGTTAGAACACAATCTATACTACAATACTATAAACCTAATATCAGCTACCCATCACGTTCTCACTTCTAACTCCAAAATCGCGCAACTCAAAGCGGTCCCGCTCACGGCTAACCTAATCGAAATCATATGCACTCTTTAATGTGTAACGATACTCAAAGCACATATTAAATTATAATAAAATATTTTTATAGCTTAAAACATTATAAAAAGACAAAATATGAATTTTCTAAAACTTTGAATATTTTTGAATTAAAATAATTTCTTTAACTACACTAAAAATCCGTTAATTGCCATAATTTTTCTAGCAAGAAATAAAGTCCCATAATGTTTTTAACAACTTTAAAATATGTATAAAAATTATAGAAGTTGATATTAGAATTTAAAAGACATCAAAACTATTTTTAAATTTTTCATTTTGCTAAAATCAATGCCATATGGAAATGAAACAAAATTAACTCTAAAAATCACCAAACTTAAACGGGGACTTCCTTATACTAGAAAAGCATTACTCTAATTTAAAAAAAATATTTTCATGAGTTTATAGGTTCTAAAATATTTTACAAATCTAAAATTATAGAAAATACTAAAAATTTATACGATCTCAGAAAATTATGAAATTTTTTGACAAATTCTATTATAGCCTAAAGTATCAAACTTTAAAATTTTACATGTTAATAATCACTGTACGCCACTCCATGCATGTATCGTACCTAACGCCAACCCGATACCCACTAACTACATACCGAAAACCCACTTGTTTTTCTTCCTTAATCTCTACACTCTCATACTCACATCAACAAGCCTCACTCACACCAACTCACCAACCTGCAACTCACTTTTAGTTGTCAAACACACTGTTCATACCCTATTCTGGTCGCACCCCAGGACCCGCTAAGGGATCCACTTTGCGCGACACATCACCCAGTCAGCGGTCAACTTTTCAACGGTCGAGAGCCGGTCAAAGCAACGCATGCTCAAGTCACATGAACTGCTCATGAAGCGACCTCGGCGTGCCTTCCACCTTGGGGGTCGACCACCCTATGGGGTCGGCCACCTTGAGGGGTTCGGCCACCCTTGGGGGTCGGCCACCCTATGGGGTCGGCCACCTTGAGGGGCTTGGCCACCCTTGGGTGGTGGCCACCCCAAGGGGTCGGCCACCCTATGCGGTCGGCTACCCTTGGGGGTCGACCACCCTATGAGGTTGGCCACTTGCCTTGACAACCGACGACCGTCGTTCACGACCGCGCTCCGCCGTAGTCACGACGACCGTCGCCCTCCACCGTGCTACGTTGTCCCGACGACCGTCGCTCATGGCCGCGCTCCACCGTAGTCGCGACGACCGTCGCTTTCGGCCGTGCTTCGTCGTCGCGATGACCGTCGCTCGTAGTCACGACGACCGTCGCTTGTGGCAGCTCTGTAGCCATGACGACTGTCGCTCACGGTCGCGCGCCATCCACTCAACGACCCCTGTTGCTCGGACGTCACTCCGTGACCCCCGTCGCTCGGAGGAAGTTACTCTGCGACCCTCGTTGCCCGCACTCTGTCGTGCCCATGCGCCGCTCCACAGATACAGTCACGCCCCCCCTGGCGCTCTCTGTCACATTACAGTACCCTTGGCACCTCACTCACTCCGCCGCACCCTTGCGCTGCACCGCTAATACAGCCGTGCCCCCGGGCTCTCTATCACTCTACAGTGCCCTCGGCACCATACTCACTCTGCCGCGCTCTCGCACCGCGCTGCTGATGCAACCGTGCCCCCCGGGCTCTCTGTCACTCTAACGGTGCCCTCGGCACCACTCACTTCACTAGGCCTGTACGACACTGCCATGACTTGTACCCCGGTACCAGGTAAGGACTCGCAACAGTTGTCGCAGCGCCCATGCGCCACAATGAATGTCTCGTGCTGTAGGCACCGCGCCCATGCGCCACAATCATGTTATATGCTTGCGGGATGGGCTCACAACCTCAAAGCCATCGCCGTCTTCATTCTGGGGGGGCTTGCTCCGTGCTCCGGCACGAGGACCCTTTGTAGCGGGATTGGAAACTCCTCCGGGACACTATCTCCGCCAGGGTGCCTGCGTGACTGGCCTACGTGCTCTGGCACTGGGGGCTCGCGTCGGCACCCCTAAGGACTATGACCCCCGGGTCACTCCGAGATGGGAGCAGGTCCTCGGAAGGGCATCTTGCCTAGTCCACCTGGCAGCTAGGCATCGGGTCTTCCCCACCGCTGCCAGGCCAGTGGGATTCAGTAAGGGCTTGGACTTGAGGCTAGGGCAACGGGCTACTCTGACCATGCTACCGCGGCCTGATCAGTCTCCTCAGACAGGCAGAGAGATGTTGCAAGGGCAGGGCAGCACGAACTTAGGGAGCGGTAGTCCCAACGAAGAATCAGTGCTTTGGCCCCCTTGGTGACATGTCGTTCCCAGGGGGTGACAGATGTCAACTTATGACACATGCACATTTTTGCCTATAAGTAGTGGACTTTGGAGCTTTTTCAAGGATCTTTTTCTCTCATTGGAGCTTTTCACTTTCTCTCTCTAGAAAGACATTCTCTCTGAAATTCTAGTGAGAGAAACACACTTGGGCTCACGTCCACGAACCCTTGACGCTGCGCCCTTGTCAAGGACCGTCGACTGTCGCCCCTGTTCGTCGTCGCCCTTACCTGTGCTGCGCTGCCAGCCCTCGTGACCTGTCTGGGGAGCCTTGCCCTCGGCCCTTACGCCGTCCTTGTTGTCTCTCACGTTGCCTACCTGGAAGCTGACACAGACTGCATCCTTTGTGGCACCTCCACGCAACCGCAAACCACTTTCCCTGGCATCATTTTTGGCGACTCTACTGGGGACCTAACGCAACCGCCAACGCCGAGCGCACCTCCTGCAACCCTCGTTGCCAGTCGCCTGGGGGCTGTCTCTGCGATCCTAGTTGCCCGTCGCCCGGGCGCCATCTCTGCGACCCTCATCGCCGTCACCCGGGCACCCTCCGCGACCCACGTCGCCAGCGCCGTGCATACCTTTTATGCGGACCCCCGCCGCCAGCACCGTGCCACCTTCCGCGACGCCCGTCGCCAGCACCATGCCTACCTTCCGCAACACTCGTTGCCCATCGCCCGGGGGCTGTCTCCGCGACCCTCGTCTCTTGTCACCCGGTCACCATCTCCGCGACCCCCGTCACAAGCGTCGTGCGCACCTTCCGCGACGGCCGTAGCCAGCACCGTGTCCACTTTCCGTAACACTTGTTGCCCATCGCCCGGGGGCTATCTCTGCCACCCTCTCACTCGTCACCCAGGCGCCGTCTCCGCAACCCACGTCGCCAGCGCCGTGCATACCTTCCGTGCGGACCCCCGCCGCCAGCGCCCTGCGCACCTTCCGTAACTCTTGTCGTCCGCGTCACCTGCGTCCGCGCGCCAGCTCTACAACTCTCATTGCCCTCACACATTTGTTGCTCGTGTCCGTGCTATAGCTCCGTGCGGCCGTCACCCGCGCTCCTTCACGCCTCTCATCGCCCGCGTGCCATCTCCGCGACCTTCGTCGCCCACGTCCGCGCGACAGTTTCGCGACTCTCGTCGCAGGGCTCCAACTCCGTGACTCTCGTCGCCCGCGCGCCACCTCTACGACCTTGTCGCACGCATTCACATGACACCTCCGCAACAGGCCCGTCGCCCGCGTTCCGTCTCCTCAATCCACGTCGCCTGTTCCAACTTATCGCGCTCTCTACAACACGCGCTCAATGCCAATGGTCACCCGATGCTCATCACCGATCGTGCACAATTGCCACGACGACATCACTAAATATTGCTCTGTGACAGTCGTCGCCGTGCCTGTGCGCCATCTTCGTGATACGTGCCCCCGACACCAAGTTTAGCTCCGCGACGTTCGTCGCCACGCCCATGCGCCATCTTCATGATACGTGCCCCCGGCACCAAGTATAGCTCCGCGACGTTCGTCGCTGCGCCCGTGCGCCATTCTCATCATGCGTGCCCCCGGCACCAACTTTAGCTTCGCGACCTTCGTCGTCGCGCCCGTGCGCCATTCTCATCATACGTGCCCACGGCACCAAGTATATGCTCTGTGACAGTCATCCCCACTCCCGTGCGCCATCTTCATGATACGTGCCCCCGGCAGCAAGTTTAGCTCCGTGACGTTCGTTGCCGCGCCCGTGCGCCATTTTCATGATACGTGCCCCCGGCACCAAGTATAGCTCCGCGATGTTCGTCGCCGCGCCCGTGCGCCATTCTCATCATACGTTCACCCGGCACCAACTTTAGCTTCGCGACCTTCGTCGCCGCGCCCGTGCGCCATTCTCATCATACGTGCCCACGGCACCAAGTATATGCTCCGCGACCTTCGTCGCGGCACCCATGCGCCATTCTTATCACATGTGCCCCGGTCCAAAGTATTGCTTCGCTACGTTCGTCGCCGCACCACTTTCATGACATGTGCTCCAGCACCAAGTATTGTCCCCGCGACGCTCATCACCGCGCCCATGCGCAACAATCATGATACAGGCCTTCGGGCATCACACTTATTCACCACACCATGCGCCCCCGCCATGGACGGGGAACATGCTTCGACCCACTCTCCGGAGAGTGCGGCATTCTAGGGGCTCCGCTCGTAGTGCTCCGGCACGAGGACCCTTCCCTGTGGGACGGGCTATATGCCGTCGTCGGCTCAATCAAACTACGGCATGGGCTGAGCTCCATCACAGGCTAACGCCATCGCCGGATCAATCAAACTGCGGGACGGGCTGTATGCCGTCGCCGGCTCAATCAAACTGCGGCATGGACTGAGCGCCATCACGGGCTAGCGCCATCGCCGGCTCAATCAAACTACGGGACAGGTTGTATGCCGTCGCCGGCTCAATCAAACTGCAGCATGGGCTGAGCGCCATCACGAGCTTAGCACCATCGCCGGCTCAATCAAACTGCGGCATGGGCTGAGCGCCATCACCGGCTAGCACCATCGCCGACACAATAAAACTGTGGGACGGGCTTCGTGCTGTCGCCGTCTTAATCAAACTGCATGACGGGCTGTATGCCGTCGTCGGCTCAATCAAACTGCGGCACGGGCTGAGCGCCATCACTGGCTAGTGCCATCGCCGGCTCAATCAAACTGCGGGACGGGCTGTATGTCGTCGCCGGCTCAATCAAACTGCGGCATGGGCTGAGCACCATCACAAGATAACGCCATCGCCAGCTCAATCAAACTGCTACACGGGCTTAACGCCATCGCCGGCTCAATCAAACGGCGGCATGGGCTGAGCGCCATCACGGGCTTAGCGCCATCGCCGGCTCAATCAAACTGCGGCATGGGCTGAGCGCCATCGCCGGCTCAATCAAACTGCGGGACGGGCTTCGTGCCGTCGCCGGCTCAATCAAACTGCGGGACGGGCTGTTTGCCATCGTCGGCTCAATCAAACTGCGGCATGGGCTGAGCGCCATCACGGGCTAGCGCCATCGCCGTCTCAATCAAACTGCGGGATGGGCTGTATGCCGTCGCCGGCTCAATCAAACTGCGGCATGGGCTGAGCACCATCACGGGCTTAGTGCCGTCGCCGGCTCAATCAAACTGCGGCTTGGGCTGAGCGGTATCACGGGCGCTCAATCAAACTGCGGGACGGGCTTCGTGCCGTCGCCGGCTTAATCAAACTACGGGACGGGCTGTATGCCGTTGCCGGCTCAATCAAACTGCGGGACGGGCTGTATGTCATCGCCGGCTCAATCAAACTGCGGCATGGGCTGAGCGCCGTCACGGGCTAGCGACATCGCCGGCTCAATCAAACTGCTACACGGGCTTAGCGCCATCGCCGGCTGAATGGGATGGGCTTCGTGCGGATGCCGGCTTAATCAAACTGCGGGATGGGCTATATGCCATCGCTGGCTCAATCAAACTGCGGCATGGGCTGAGCGCCATCACGGGCTAGCGCCATCGCTGGCTCAATCAAACTGCTACACGGGCTTAGCGCCATCGCCGACTCAATCAAACTGCGGCATGGGTTGAGCGCCATCACGGGCTTAGCGCCATCGCCGGCTCAATCAAACTGCGGCATGGGCTGAGCGCCATCACGGGCTAGCGCCATCGCCGGCTCAATCAAAGTGCGGGACGGGCTTCGTGCCGTCGCCAGCTCAATCAAACTGCGGGATAGGCTGTTTGCCATCGCCGGCTCAATCAAACTGCGGCATGGGCTGAGCGCCATCGCCGGCTCAATCAAACTGTTACATGGGCTTAGCGTCATCGCCAGCTTCATCACCAGGGACCCTGGCCCCCGTAGCAGGATGGGCTCTAGCCACATCGTTAATGCGTGCGACGCCCGCTCGGGTTGCCCCTCCGCGCACGCCACACGCAGGGGGCTTATGTTCATACCCTATTCTGGTCGCAGCCCAGGACCCGCTAAGGGACCCACTTTGAGCGACACATCACCCTGTCAGTGGTCAACTTTTCAATGCTCGAGAGCCGATCAAAGCAACGCATTCTCAAGTCACGTGAACTGCTCATGAAGCGAACTCGGCGTGCCTTCCACCTTGGGGATCGGCCACCTTATGGGGTTGGCCACCTTGAGGGGCTCAGCCACCCTTGGGGGTCGGCCACCCCAAGGGGTCGGCCACCCTACGGGGTCGGCCACCTTGAGGGGCTCAGCCACCCCAAGGGGTCAGCCACCCTACGGGGTCGGCCACCTTGAGGGGCTCGGCCACCCTTGGGGGTCGGCCACCCCTAGGGGTCGGCCACCTTGAGGGGCTCGGCCACCCTTGGGGGTCGGCCACCCTATGAGGTCAGCCACCTGCCTTGACGAACGACGACCGCGCTCCGCCGTAGTCACGACGACCATCGCCCTCGACCGTGCTCAGTTGTCACGACGACCGTCGCTCGCGGTCGCGCTCCACCGTAGTCGCGACGACCGTCACTCTCGGCCGTGCTCCGTCGTCGCGATGACCGTCGCTCGTAGTCACGACGACCGTCGCTTGTGGCTGCTCTGTCGCCATGACTGTAACACCCCGACATTTTTTTTTTTTACGAATTAATTACAACATTGAATAAGTTTTTAGCATTGATGTATATTTTTTTATTAAAAATTTTAGCGGCGAATATTATTAGCTACAAAATTATATGAAGCCGTTAGTTATAATTAAATGTGGTAAATATAAATGACATTCATTAAGGTATTTGTGGCAAATAGTGAAACAAAATTTTATGAGCTTTTGGCGACGAAATTTCTTTTAGTTAGCATTGATATTTTTACGTGGCCGCTTTTAGCGACACATAGTGGTGAGGGTTAGCGTAACAACCGTTAATAACTTTCTAGCATATAGTTATCATAAGAATTTTATTTTTAAACCATTTTCGCAATCACAAGTTTGGGAAAGAAATTTCTAGCGACAAATAAATACGTAGGGTTTTCTTTATATTTTTCCATGTAGGGTTTCTTTAAACACATATATATGATACCTGTTCTGGGGTTTCCGTCTAGGGCACCCCTTTGATCTGCCAGACTCACCTTCAAGAGAGAGATTTAGAGAGAGAGAAAGAAGGCGTGGAGAAGAGATTTTTCCGGCTATTCAATAGATTTTCTGGTAAGCTTTCAGTCTTGTTCTTCTTGTTTATTTGATGTTTACGGATCTAGGGGGATCTGTGGGAGGGACAACTATGCAAAGTGAGTGGGTTTTATGGCCGTGGGTGAGGGTGGGTGTGGCTGTATAGGACGGGTTTAAGAGTATAAGTGTGTGTTTATGTAATAAAGTGTACATGTGTTACGTATGTGATTTTGTGGTTATGCTGAAATGTGGCGTATGTTAGAGTGTGTAACCGGAAGAGAGTGAGGCAGCCATGGCTGAGTACAAGCATGTTTGAATGTGTCCAAGAAGGAGAGAGAAAGAGGAGAGCCATGGAGGGATTCAAATTCAGCCGTGAGGTAGTATGTAAGTGTGGGCAGCCATGGTGCATTTATGTGGAACCGTGTGGGCAGTGCTATGTTAAGTGTGAGTGATATGCGGGTGTGTATATTGCTGGGTGTATTCTTGTGTTTCAAGGGGTGTAAACTGTGTGTTTGGGGTAGTGAGGGAGCTGAAATTTCAGCCGTGAGGTGCGTGTGTACTAGGTGTGAGTGTTTGCATATGCTTCGTGGGTGAGATGTGAGGCTGAAAATGGTGTGTAAAATGAAAGAAGAAGGGAGTCCCACTGCCGTGAGCCGGTGGGTATGTCAGGATGCCCATTTGTGTGAGTATTACTTGGAGATTTTGGAAGTACTTGGTGAATATATGAAGACTGTATGTGTGAGTTTTGGGTGTGCCATATATGAGTGTATGTGTGCATATAATGTATATATCTGTGTGTAGATAAAGTGAATATTAATGAGTGTACATGTGTGTAAGAGGTGCAGGTAGTGTGGGCAGGTACACGGCTGCCATGAGGTGAGTGCAGTGGGTATGGCTTCAAATGGGTATGTATGAGAGAAGGAGGGAGGAGATGAAGGTGCAGCTGAAGGTTTTGGGCGTGAGTTGCGTGAGCTGTGTTGTGTATTATATATGTATGTGTGCGTGGGTGTAGAAATGGGTATAAGAGGTAAGATAGAGAGGGAGAGTGTGGTTGTATATATATGTGTGTGTGTGTGTGCGCGCGCGCGCGCATAGGTGTTGTCTGAGTATATGTATATACTGGGTTATGAGTGTGTGATCATGAAATGGAAAAGGAAGAAGGGCAGCAAGTGAGTGGTGCATAGGGCCTGTATGTGTGCGTGTGAGTCTTTATGTGAGGTAACATGTGTGTATTTGCAGGAAGAGCTCGTGAGGGTGAGGCAAGCAAGGCAAGCAGCACACTGCCTTCACATGTGTGTGAGTTTAGGTAGTGTAAGTATATATATCAAAAGTGTGTTAAAGGAGTGATGTGGGTGTAGCGGGTGTGCATTGTGTGAAGAAGTGGGTGTGTTATAGAGTGTTTTATAGAAAGGAGAAGAAGAAGGGAAATGGGTTGCTGGGCACAGGGAAATTGGGTAGTACAAGGGTGTACCTCGGTTAGCGTTAGGTACGATACATGCATAGGATGGGCTATAGTGATTGTTAACATGTAAAATTTTAAAGTGTAATACCTTAGGCCATATTAGAATTCTTGGAAAATATTTATAATTTTCTGAGTTCGTATGAATTTTTAGTATTTTATGTAATTTCAGAGTTGGAAAATTCTTTTGGAGTCTTTAAACCCCAAAAATGTTCTGGGAAAAATTACAGTAATGTCTTTATGGTATAAGTAAGACTCAGTAAAATTTTGATGATTTTTGGGGTTGAATTGCTATGGTTTTCCATATTGCATTATTTTTAGCAAAACAAATATTTGAAAAATAGTTTTAATGGTTTTTAATTTCTGATTTAAATTTATAAAATTTTTATACATATTTTAAAGCTCTTACAAAAATTATGGGACTTTATTTTCAACTAAAAGAAATTTTGGCAATTTATGGGTTTTTATTGCATTTAAAAAAATTATTTTAATTCAAAAATATTCAAAAATTCAGAAAATTCATATCTTGACTTTTATTAATGATTTAAGCCATAAAAGTGTTTTAGTGTAAATTATTATAAATTTTAGAGTGTCATTACACATTAAGGAGTGTACAGGATTTTCGGGTAGGTTGGCCGCGTGCGAGGCGCGCTTTGAGTTGAGCGATTTCGGAATTAGAAGTGAGCATGTGGTGGGTAATTGATATTAGGTTTATAGTAATGTAGAATAGATTGTATTCTAATAAATAGATTGCCAATCTAGGTTTATTCAAAGAATATTGATCGAGGTTTGGCAGCATTGCGTAGCTATCCAGGTAAGTACCCCTGCCATATTCCTCCGTATACCCTATTTTTCGTCTATGTATATGTACAAATGAATTGTTCAATTAAAAGTTTAAAGCCTTTTGCACGCTACTACTTTTGTGTAAATTGTTTGATGATAAAATACATCAAAAATGCCATAGAATGTTTTCTATGAGTAGTGTTTAAAGTTGGCTTATGTTGAATGAGACGGTATTTCTGGCTTGGTTGTTGCGCCCCATATCCACGAGAGAAAGTTGGATTGTTGGGTCCTGGTCAACGGGACGATACGTTGACGCACAGTACTGTTGCTCGTGGTGCGCCCTCGCGTCCACACCAATATGTATCCTGGACGAAGGAGGGATTGTGGGCCCTAGTCGGGGGGCGCATACCTTGACCAAATAATGTTCATCCCAGGTGGAGTAGGGATTGTGGGCCCTAGTCAGGGGGGAACGTACGCTGACCGCAACATGCCTATGTTATGATGAACTGTGACAGTTGTTCATGAGCCTACTTGATGTCATACTTCGTTTATGAGAATCTTGGATGAATTGCTTTCAAAAGTATATATATGCATAGTATCTCTTGTGAAATGTTTACCAGTTTTAAATTGAAGAAAACCATGGCATGTTTCATGTTTTTATGAATCCCAAAATCTATTTTAGGGATATGATTTGTGTACTTACTGGGCCTCAAGCTCACCCCTTTTTATAAATGTTTTCAGGCGATCAACTAGATGAACATGAGTATTACGAGGGAAATGAGAATGAAGCCACAGGAGACGCTCATTAGGAAGTTGTTTAAGCCCTTGAGAAATTGTAGAATTGCCAGTTATTTATTTGAATTGTTCGTAGCTTAATTTTATGAGGCTTCTTTAAAATAAATGCTATCGGTCTCTATGGAGGATTTCAGTAGAGATGATTTGTGAAAGAGTTGTAAGGGCATCTTTAGAAATTCATGTTATGGTGTTAGTTAATGTATGATTTTAGAATTGTGTACAGGTTTTAGCGAGCAAGGCCTGGCAGAGCCCTAAATTGGAGTCTATTGGGTCTGCGGCCGGTCACGTGCCTAATTCATGGGCTTGCCCGTGGGTTTAGGTCGTGACAATGACGACCGTCGCTCACAGTCGCGCTCCATCCACGCAACGACCCCTGTTGCTCGGACGTCACTTCGTGACCCCCGTCACTCAGAGGAAGTTACTCTGCGACCCTCGTCGCCCGCACTCCGTCGCGCCCATGCGCCGCTCCATAGATACAGTCCGCCCCCCCTGGCACTCTCTGTCACATTACAGTACCTCCGGCACCTCACTCACTCTGTCGCGCCCTTGCGCAGCGCCGCTAATACAGTCGTGCCCCCGGGCTCTCTGTCACTCTACAGTGCCCTCGGCACCATACTCACTCTGCCGCACTCTCGCGCCGCGCTGCTGATGCAGCCGTGCCCCCCGGGCTCTCTGTCATTCTAACGGTGCCCTCGGCACCACTCACTTCACCAGGCCTGTATGACACTGCCATGACTTGTACCCCGGTACCAGGTAAGGACTCGCGACAGTTGTCGCAGCGCCCATGCGCCACAATCAATGTCTCGTGCTGTAGGCACCGCGCCCATGCGCCACAATCATGTTATATGCTTGCGGGATGGGCTCACAACCTCAAAGCCATCGCCGTCTTCATTCCGGGGGGGCTTGCTCCGTGCTCCGGCACGAGGACCCTTCGCAGCGGGATAGGCGACTCCTCCGGGACACTATCTCCGCCAGGGTGCCTGCGTGACTGGCCTACGTGCTCTGGCACTGGGGGCTCGCATCGGCACCGCTAAGGACTATGACCCACGGGTCACTCCGAGATGGGAGCAGGTCTTCGGAAGGGCATCTTGCCTAGTCTACCTGGCAGCTAGGCGTCGGGTCTTCCCCACCGCTGCCAGGCCTGTGGGATTCAGTAAGGGCTTGGACTGGAGGCTGGGGAATGGGCTACTCTGACCATGCTACCGCGGCATGATCAGTCTCCTCAGACAGGCAGAGAGATGTTGCAAGGGCAGGGCAGCACGAACTTAGGGACCGGCAGTCCCAACGAAGAATCAGTGCTTTGGCCCCCCTGGTGACGTGTCGTTCCCAGGGGGTGACACATGTTAACTTATGACACATGCACATTTTTGCCTATAAATAGTGGACTTTGGAGCTTTTTCAAGGATCTTTTTCTCTCATTGGAGCTTTTCACTTTCTCTCTCTAGAAAGACATTCTCTCTGAAATTCTAGTGAGAGAAACACACTTGGGCTCATGTCCATGAACCCTCGATGCTGCGCCCTTGTCACGGACCGTCGACTGTCGCCCCTGTTCGTCATCCCCCTGCTTGCGCGGTGCTGCCAGCCCTCGTGACCTGTCTGGGGAGCCTTGCCCTCGGCCCTTATGCCGTCCTTGCTGTCTCCCACGTTGCCTACCTGGAAGCTAACACAGACTGCATCCTTTGTGGCACCTCCACGCAACCGCGAACAACTTTCCCTGGCATCACACACACACACACACATACACACAATACCCACACACATGCACCCAAAAATCACACACTCACACAACTTATATCACACATAAACACAAGCATAGAAAATAAATTTCCCCACACTCAGTCACCCCTACTCACTCTCAAACCCATTATACACGCACACATATTTACATTCCCTCTGCTTTGTCTCAATTCCCAAACACATAAAACACACACACACATTACTTATACACAGCTACACCGACTTCAAAACACAACTCACACACCACTCAAAACACACAACACGCGCACACATGTGTGCACGACACATCCAAACGCATGCACACACACACAGAACACCAAAACATCAACACCTTCACACACTTACACAATATTCCTCACAACATAGCCCTTTCTCTGTCCACTACACCCAGCTGCTACCCTACTGCAACAGCCATGGTCTCTCTCTCTCTCCCTCTAAACCCACATACACACCCGTCTTCTCACACCCACTGCTGCAATGGATCTTCTCTCTTTCCAAACCGCACAACGGTAGCCACCTTTGCTCTCTCATAATACCTACAAACACACCAGAGCACCCAACTTCCCACACCCGTATACACACCTTACACACACCTTACTCATACACAAACACACATCGCACCACAACACACAGACCCCTTCATGTAGACTGCCTTAACGGCATTCTTCTCTCCCTCTCCCAAACACCCACACATACACACTATATACACAACATACATAGTCGATCACATAGCACACTTCAAAGGCAGTCCCCCAAAGCTGTTTCTACCCCTTGTTCCATACACCCACGTATCATATACATATATATATATATATATATATATATATATATATGTATACACACACACACACACACACACACATATATATATACATATATACACACACACACATATATATATATATATATATATATATCCCGCTACATTCACTACGACAAATTCTGAATCACACACGTATGATACCTATATGCAATGATACACGTAAATATATGAATCAAGGTAAAGAGGACTTATCGAAATCGAATTGCGCTGTTCGAATTCGATACCGTTAGCCTTCACTCTCTCTTCCTCTATATATATTTTCTTTTCCCTTTTTCACGAGCACACATGCACGACCTTCTTCCCTCTCTCTGTCAATCTCTCTCTATCAGCCATGATTTCTGGAGAAAAGAGACTAAGAGACGGCTGCTCTCAAGGCGCAACTATGTATAAAAACCCTAGCTTAGCAATTTACCAAGAGCCCCCTAGACTTCTGTTAGGTGTTCTACTTTTACCCGTAAGTCTCTTTTATTATAAAAAGGCCCAAATAAATTATTTACTATAGTTTATTTGCTAGAAAATTTTTAAAGGGTTTGTTGGATAACCCCGCTACACTAGTCGTTGCTAAAAATTACTAATAATATATCGATGTTAAGTAAAAAAAAATATCGTTTCTAAATTTTTTTGAACTACGTTAAAAATATCGGGGTGTTACATGAAGAGTAAGGAGGTGCGGCAAAGATATATGCCATGATGAGTTGTGGCCTTCAAATAGTGAAGAACACGTTAAGTGTTGTCCAATGTCATTCTGTAGGTGAATGTATGAACCACGAGAGGCGATTTACCGTAGAGCACCAACCAATATACAATAGGGTGTCAGATCAACATGCGATGAGCCATCGTGAAAAGTAAAGGCGGTTTTGTTACACATGAGGGTGTTAACTTCCTTGGCGCCGATCATTGAAAACGTGTGTAGTAAGTCATTGATGTGACGATGTTGAGTGAGAAATAAGCCATCTCTTATGGGGATGACTTCCACACCCAAAAATTGAAGGAGAGGGCCATGATCTGTGAGTGAAAAACCGATGATCAAGACTGTTGATGAAGGAGTCAAGGAAGGCGGGATTGTTGCCAGTGAGTACGATGTCGTCAACATAATCCAGAAAGTAGGCAATAACATCATCCTTATTTTAGATAAAGAGGGAGGCATCAACCACAGACTTAATAAAGTTGACTTGAAGAGGATACCCATTGAGTTCTTGATACCAAGCACACGGGGCTTGCTTCAAACCATATATTGCCTTATGAAGCTTGCACATATGATGAGGCATGGTGGAGTGAAAAAATCTCAAAGGTTGGGTCATGTATGCTTCGTCTGTGAGAGTGCCATGTAGGAATGCATTATTGATATCAAGTTACCGAAGCAGCCAATTTTGAGATAGTGCAAGTCAGAGAACAACACATATAGTCCTTGGCTTGGTGAAAAGGATGAAAGTGTCAGCATAATCAAGGCCAAGATGTTGATGAAACCCTTTCACCACGAGGCGAGCTTTGTATTTGGCTATAGTTCCTTCAGGGTAACACTTTATTCAAAAAATCCATTTGCAACCCATAACATTCTGATCAGTCTTTGGAACAAGATCCCATGTGCCATTGCATAGCAAGGCACCAAATTCATTGGACATAACACGAGAGTGAGGGTCGGCCACCCTATAATCGTGTTTGAGCTACACTGATCCTTCGTTTCTCTTTGATCAAAGTCGACGATCTTCTTCTTCTTTTCTGATTCTTTTTCTTAATGCAAATGAGGCTTGAACATCCTAGTCTTCTTCACTGTTTAGTCTTTCTACATGATTGGTCGATGTAGTAGCATTTTCTATTAATTGAACTTTTCTTGTAGTGACAATCTTGTGCAAGGTGACCTTTTCGTAGGCAGAAAAATAAATTTGACGAAACAACAGAGTATGAGGTTGTCACACTGGACTATCCATCTGGTGATAAAGTGCTTTCACACCTGGAGGCACTTAAGATTGACATACTATACAACAATGGTGTGTCGAATCAGAAGATTTCAGGATATGGGAAAGAGCATAACTGGAGAAAATAATGTATTTTTTAGAATTAGGCTACTAGAGAACACTCATTATTCGAAACAACATGGATGTGATACAAATAGAGAAGAACATTTTCGATAATGTGTTCAATACAATGATGAATGTGAATAGAAAATCGAAAGATCACCTTAAAGCGAGAAATGACCTACAACAATCGGGTGTACGACGTGAATTATATCCTGTTCAAGTTAGTGGGAGGACGATACTTCCGAAAGCACCATACTGTCTAGACAACAAATAGGTAGAGAAGGTCTGTTAGTGGGTTAGAATTTGAAGCTTCCGGATAGGTATGTGTCTAATGTATCTTGTTGTTGTAATATGTCGGATTGTAAGTTTCAATGGATAAAGAGTCATGACTACCATGTGTTTATGGAAAGATTCATTCCTGTTGCCTTTTGAGGATTATTGCCAAAGGTTGTATGCGAGACTTTGATAGAATTATCTCATTTCTTTCAAGATATATGTTCTTCGACACTCCTGGTAAGTAATATGGAGGTGCTTGAGAACATTGTGGTAACAATTTTCAAGCTCGAGAAAATCTTCCCACCGTCCTTCTTTGATTCAATAAGGGATTTGCCTGTTCACTTGGCGTATGAAGCTAAGATGGGTGGATTTGTGCAATATCAGTGGATTTATCCATTGGAGAGGTAATCCTTTAACTCTCTGTTGTTCGTTTACATATAATGCAAACCTGTTATTATTGATATTTCAGTTAACTCTATTCCATTAACTTTTAGGTTCATGTTTCATTTGAAGAAAAAAGTCCGTAATGAAGCTTGTGTTGAGGGCTCAATTGCCGAGGCTTAAATAATAAAAGAGCTTGTCAACTTTTGTAGCTAATATTTTGGGCCTAGTGTTGATAGAAGTTTAAATCAACTACGCCAAAATAAGCCCGAGCCAACACAAATTTAGAAGGACATTTATCAATATTCAAAGTGTCAGGTAGTCTGTTCATATGAACTTATACTCGGTGGCTAATGGATGAAGAGTAAAGCCCTGCAACAATATATGCCCTTCTAAATGTGAAAAATTTCCGACTTTTGTTGAATAAGTTAATTAATGTCTTCAAATAATTATTGAAAACCGGGTAAACTATATTGATTTGTAGTGAGTTCGATGCGGAATTTCAAATCACTGATCACGCTGGACTTGAATATCATCGAAAATCGTAATTTCTTGAGTGGTTCAAAACAGGTGTAAGTCTCAAACAAAACTATACTGCGTGTTATATATAGTTATTTGATTTATTAGTATGCTGATATATCTTTAATTTTCACCGTCTTCTATAATATCTTCAATCGGTCGACAAACCAGTAAACTTTTTATTGAAAGTACTAGCTGAAGGCCCTAGTAAACAAGTATCTTGTCATGGAGGCTATATCATCAATGAGTTTGTTTAACACAAAAGATGATGACCGAACTAAACAAACCCAAAATAGTGGATTCTTGGTCAACAGGGACTGTTAGGATGAGAATTGTATGGATTTTTATGGAAAGCTGGATGAGATTGCTGAGCTAACATTTATGGGTGGTCAAAACCGCTTGGTAATGTTCAAGTGTACATGGTTTGATATTTACATCCAGTAGAGGAATGCGTGTTAACTCACAAGGAATTGTTAATGTCAATATTAAGTTAAGACTTGCATCAGACGAACTATTTGTGTTTGCTAGTCTAGCTGCACAAGTTTTCTACGCGGAAGATGTCACAAATTCTAAATCTCATTGGTTTACTGTTATCAAGTCCAAAAAATTACCAGTCACATATGACACTGAGGTAGACACCTATTAAGCCAACTAAGTATCTGTCTTGGTACCTGTTCAAGTGAATAACAAGGAGGACAATCTTTCTTTTCAACCAACACTTTATCTAGGAGAAGAAGTCGTAGATGATGAAGAGGAAGATGTAGAGGACGACGAGTCTGAAGAAGAGAAGGATGATGAGTCTGAAGATGAAGACGATGATGATTCTCAAAATGAAGATGATTGACTTGTAATATTTTGTAACGTTTGTGACCTGTAATAAGTAACTTGAATATTTCACTTAATTTTACGACATAACAAAGTCATTTTCCCAATGTGGCATGTACTTGATTACTCTGTAGTAATATGTTAACTTACTCGTTCATCATGTTCATAGTGGATAATCTAACTACTAGCATAATATTCACCATAAGTTTCCGTTATTAGATATGGATAAATTACGGACCATTCGTGGTCGCGGTCGATGCTGAGCTGTGTCCACATCGGTGGCTGGGTCCTTGGCATCACTTGCTGATAGCGAGGCACATAGCATGAGCATCTAGCAAACGCGGCCGTGACCGTAGCTGCAGTTGCAGCCCCAGGCCGAGCCATCCTTGCCGTACACTGGTTCTCCTTCTACAATGGGTTCGAGGGCATCTGGTATATTCGATACTACCATTTAGTCATCATGTCTAACTTATATTTTGAATTATATTTGAACTGCATTAATGTTGGTATTTTGTAGGATCTCGTCAAGGTTGTTGACCCACACGAGGGGTGCGCATCGATCCTTAGTGAAAACAACGAGTTACTCACACTGCGGATGACCAGTAAGTAAAAAAATCACATAATGCAATACTTGACACTTTAATGATTCTGATAGTTATTACTGTTGAATTATTTAATGATATTAATGTTATTCTTTATCAAGATCCTGGAGTGTATGACAAAGACGAAAATCGGCGTCGTTGTGAAGGGCCACTTTTTTGAGCCTCTACTATATTGGAAGGACTGGGATGCCAGCAGGAGGGAGGCCCTGTGGGAGGAATGGTTGGTGTGGTTTGATAAATTTTTAGCTAATATTTGTGTAAGTAGTACCTTATCTTTAAATTAATCATGCTAATTGTGTAATTGGATGCATTGCAAGATGGGTTCGAATTTGAGTCGCCTGAGTAGCAGGCATTGCAGATGATGGCTTTTTGTGCCTACATCGCCAAAAACTATTGCCGATGGCTACACCATGCACAGGAGCAGGCGAGGAAGCTATTGTCGAGGGTGTCTTGATGGAGGAGTGAAAGGGGTATCCTTTTCATTAGATCTTACCATCTGTATGGAGCAGATGACTGATCCATCTAGGGAGGTGAAGAGTACAAGTGGGAGGGCTAACGGAAAGAATCAGGATCCTACGCACAAGGGGAAGGGGGAGGGGGGTTGGTCAGTGCTTCATAACATCATCCGACATAAGAATGCGGCTGAGCACTCACACCTGGAGAAGGATGAGGTGTGTAGTTTGTCATACACGATGATGCATGTGAGGAAAGTGAATAAAGATGATGCACATCGAGCGAGGGAGTACATTTCACAGGTTGCTCGACAGATCGATGTAAGTTACAAATTAATTTGTTTATAGTTAAAATTTTGATAATATCTTTAATATCTATTATCTTAATGTCTTCAATGTCAAAAAAACTATTTTGCAGGCTTTGTAAGAACAGATTAGGGGGTCTGAGCAGCAGCCCGGTCAACCATCAACATCCACAAGTATGTGTACCGGGGGAAGCATGGTTGGATACACTGAGGGTCGTTGATAGAAGGAAAGGGCATGTACGCGGCTTGCCAAGCGTGACTGCACGTGTCATGATGGGAGTGTCTCTATTCCCTACTACCCCTCCATAGACGCAGACACCGACCGGGAAGCGACAGATACACTCAAAGGATGTTCATTGCATTGCTCAAAAGGTGGTAAGGATGATCAGGATGGACGAGGTACAAAACCTTTATTTTATGTAGTTAATATACATGAATAAACACAATATACAATTACTAACGACAATGTGTACGTGCTCGTAATGTAGGACATTATTGCTGGACCGTCCATGCTAGATCCGGATGATACCCCCATAGACGATGACAAGTAGGCTCTAGATCTCACTCTTGACAAACCCTGAGCCCTCCCCTATCCAATGGAATTGTGCTCCCCACCCCGATTTTTATCCCCCTTCTGCTCTTGTTCCCGCCCCCTGTTCTATTTGGTTCACAACTGGACACTATCGTATATATTTTTTGTTCACTTATTAGAATTTGAATATATACTTTTTTTTTTAGAAAATTTTAATTGCAGATGCATCAACAATTATTTATCCTCAATGTGGATTAAGAATTGTTTGTTGATAGATGTGGATTGGTCGGGATTGTATAATGTGATTGGACTTGAATTATAGGTTTGGGTATAAATTTTCTTTTTAAAATTATTTAAGCAATGAATTTTTTCCATTGTTAAAAATCTACAAATACAACGTTGTGAAAAAAAATTAGCGTAAAAATTTTCGTCGCTAAAGGTTTTACGACGAACCTTTAGCGACGGGCTACCAGACACTAAAAGTGCATTATTTTCTGTCACTAAAAGTGCGTTGGTAAAACCTTTAGTTATAGAAATTCCCATCGCTAAATATTTTTCCAAATTTATAATTTTTTAAAAAAGAAATTCAATTAAAATATGAAAATTATCCTTAGCCAAAGAAATTTCGTCGCTAAAGGAATTTAGTGTCAATTGCTAAAAGTTGGAGTTTTAGGGTAGGATTTTAAAATTCCGTCGCCAATTTTTTTGTGACAGGGTTATTATCTACAGACTTTCAGAATTGAGTAAGTCGCTAAAAGTCTTTGACAACGGGTTAAGGACTTTTTGTGACGGAACTGTCTGTCGCTAAAAATTCTTTTCCTTGTAGTGAAAAATTCGCACAAAAAAAATATAATTTTTTCTAAACAATTTCTGTAATAGAATTTGGATGAAGACTCCATAATAACAATATGAATTACCGGAACTTAGGTGCAATGTGTTCCGATGTCGCGTTAGTGACGGAAGGGGAGAGTTCATGTTCCAGGAAGGAAGATGGGGGTCCAACTTAAAAAAATGTCCACAAATAAAGTGTAGTTTCCAAACAATTTCTTGATCGGAATTTGGGAACAGACTCCCTTGTAAGAACAAGAATCAAGGAAATTTGTAGGAAATGTTTTTGTACGCCATGTAAGCGAATGGAGGACAACTATCCAACTTCGACGAAACATCTCTCTCCTCTCTATTAGTACTTAGCTTCTAAATTAATCAATTTGTAAAATCATATGAATGGACAACGTAATTAAGTATCAATACTTTGTATAGAGCACGACTTCATTAGTTGACTTGTGGATTTTTCATCGATGAAACGCGTAAAGTTTACACTATAAATCTCAGCGCGCAATCGGTAGTAGCTGCAAAACATTAAGGTAGAAAATATTTGCTTCCCTTTTTCATATTGCCATATGTCTTGACCTGCAATTAACGCAAAGCAGATTAAGCAACACAAGAAATTCACGGCCTTTCTACCCAGATTAGAGGTACGCAACTGTTCTAATCTACAGGCAGAAAGAAAATTCACATGTAGTATTTAACCTCTCTCTCTCTCTCTCTCTCTGTTGATGTATTTATACTACTAGAAAAGCACATATTCATGTAAAACTTTTTTTTTTTCCTTTTTCGAATGGGAGGCAGGAAGTCTGAAAAGTATTTTTCGTTCATTCGCGTGAAATCCAGGTTCAACACATTGATATTGGGAATGGTAAAGCCAATATAAACGATCTTCACAAACTTATTGAAAATCCAAGGCTAGGATTATTTACACATGCCCCCATCAACATTCACTTTCGTATAACCTTGTGATCGTGGGTACCCACGAACCCTTTTCCTTGATTGCCGTAATAGCATTCAGCCTAAACCAACTTTGGCTTTCAAGAACAACTCGGACTGGTTCGTGCGGAAGCTGGAAGGAATTCTCATGTACACGTTCACTGTGCCAAAACAAAATTAAGCTATTGCCCAATCCACATCCTCTGAGTACACGAAGCCTGTCCGGAGATGGCAATCTGGAGACCTAATTGGAACCTCGTTCTATCCCGATCCATGTGATACTTTTTGGAAAAGCTCTAAATGGATATGAGACAGATGGGGCAAAGGAAAATCAAATCAATTGGGCTCTTTGACTTTTTCTCATCCCGAACTTAACTCAAATAAATCCCCCCCCCCCCCCCCCCCCCCCCAACAAAAAAAAAAACACACACAGAGACATACATACATATGTACACACACGCGCACACAAACATATATAGATATATATATATATATATGTGTAAATGTATATATTATTTATATGTGTGTGTACACACACACACACACACACACATATATATATATATATATATATATATATATATGTTTTCGTTCCTTTCTCCCACACAAAAACAAACAAGTCTACAGTTGGCAGCCACCACCGACCACTGCCCAGGGCTGCGGATCAAGTTCGACAATTGCGGGTGCTAGCACCGATCGCTGGCGGCCAACTAAGGTAGCCACCACCACTGCGAACCACCGACCACACCACCTGTAAAACTGGCCAAGCCCTGCCGCTAGCAACCACAATAACAATTTTTTTCATAAAAAATGTGACTACTTTAAAATAAAAGGAAATAGAAGCTAATTAGGTTGACCCATAGTGAATTGTTTTAACTAGGCGAGTTGGATCTAACTGCGATGGAGCGGAGCATACTAAATTAAAGCGTATGGATGGGGCAGGGCAACACAGCCCATATCGCCATCACTAGGCCTGTGTGTTCCAAATATATCAATAGTCCATTCTTTAACTTCGTTTTAGAGATGTAGTCATCTAGCCAGTATTAGGAGCAAATTGTGTTAAATAAATCTCCTCGTAATCTTTGAATTATTGTAACTCTTGTAGGTACGCTGACAGTATATATAGAGCACTCGAAAAGCAATACTATAAACACGCAAAGCACCCACACAGCAATGAGGTTTCTTCCAAAACATGCATCAAATTTATTTCAAAACTTAATGCACCGGTGCTATTAAGATTTGTTGTTTGAAGTGTACGAAAAAGGGTTATGAATTATATCTACTACTAATTATCAATTGACGTTATACGAGATCGTGACGTCTTGCTGCCATCTCAGCCAAAATTAATGGAAACTTAATTTAATAATTTATCCGTACAACATGTGATGTTCAGCACTCTACTATGACAGGGGGGCATGGCTAACAAATGCTTGATACTTGCCATATGGCAATGCATGGCACTCATAACGCAGCAGAGTTACGTGATGGACAATTCCTCAATGTTGACACCGGATCAATTCGAGTCTCCTTTTGAGCCTAAAACCTCTGACCTTAATTACTACCAACGAGGTTCCGTTGTCCATGATTCAACACGAAATGTGATGAAGAAGAACGCCAGTGTCTTCCCCTGTTCATTTTTAATCAACGACTCGTGTGAAGCAACCAGTGGAGCATTCAATTTTGGATTTAAAAGTGAGTTTACCCTCTTCTTCTTCTCCTTTTTGTTTATGCTTGAATGTTGAAGCACACTATAACCTTGTTTCAGATTTTAGAAAGGATTTGTTCGATTCTAAACAAGTTAACTTTTACCGGCATCCGTGATTAAAATAACTAGAATTATTATACTTTCTTTTAGGTAATCACCTTTTGCAAAGGACTAGTGATAATGCACATGCGATACATGTGTGAACACTAATGGTTGATAATTATTGCAAACAGAAAAGGTTGTGTAGAACTTTATTGTTCTTGTAACTGCAACTTAGTGCAGTGAGCAAGAATGATATGATACTCAAATGATTAGATGGAACCTTCCATATAAACCTTTGGTTCTTTACAGTACGTGTACACACAAATTCAAGTCTAAAGATAGGATAGAAAATTAGCGATAATTAAAATTTATATTAAATTAAAAAGGCAAGTATAATTCTCTGAATAAATCTTTATGCAAAGAAAGACCTCTTGATTCTTCTCTTGCTAACTGCTTGACCGAATGCTTGATAGCTTGTTTCCGGATCAAACGGCGAATTTGACTTGGTTCGTTCGAATACTCAATGAATTCCGTAACCACTACAAGAAAAAAGGCTTTTAGTGACGGGAAAATCCGTCGCGAAAACAATTAGAGACGGATTCATCGTCGTTAAAAATTCCTCGTATAAAAGCCCGTCACTAATAATTTAGCGACAGAATTTTTGAAATCCGTCGCTAAATATATAATTATTTGAGACGGATTTCTTTTTAATTAGCGACGGAATATCCGTCGCTAATTATATTTTTAGTATTTTAATTAATTTTCTTTTTTGTCAAATTAGCGACGGAATAATGTTTTAGCGATGGAATATTCTGTCGCTAAAAAACTTATTTAGCGACGGAATATTTCGTCGTGAGTTAACTGATTGTATGAATACTTTTAGCGACGGAATTATTCTGTCGCCAAAAGTCAAATTTTTTTTTGAATTTTTTTTTATTTTTCAATTACCCAAACCTGTAATACAATTTTCATTTCTCAACAACAACACTAAAATTCAATACATAAAGAAATATATATAATCAATCATAAAAAAGACTCATCATGTACAAGCCGGGAACCAAATACAGCCAGTTAGGGGAGGGGAGAAGAGTACAAACCGGGCGCGGGGGAAGCTAGGAACGGGCACGAGAAGGGGCTCATCAGGGATTGCCGAGTCCTGGATATGGATCCTGCTGATCTGGGGCCGGCTCGGCATGTCCAACAGCGCCCTGCTCTCTAATCATCCTCACCACCACTGTAGTAATGCGCTGGATCTCCTCGTCATCCAACTGACGCTGAGGAGCCGGTGTCCGTGGAGGGGCAGCAGGGGGTGAGGATGCTCCTATCACGACACGAGCAGTCGTGCTAGGCAGGCTGCGTATGCGGCCTTTCGGCCAATTCACGACCTCCGGCGTATCCAGCCATCACTTCAACCCCTCAGTACTTGCAGCCGTACTAGTGGCTGTCCGGACTACTGCTCGGACCCCCTTAGCTGTTCGTACGAGGCCTACAAAAATAGTGATTTAACAATATGTTAGGGAATTAATTAACGAACGGACAATGAGGATAGAAAGACAAAACATTAACAACTAAAACAAATTGACTGACATTGATCCGCCGAGCAATATCTGAAATATAGTCGTCCGCCCGGTGCGCCTTGTCCTTATCCTTCTTCCACACGTGTGTCTGAGTATAGGTCAGAGCTACGACCTCATCCTCCTCCAGATCCGGGTGCTCGACCGCGTTCATGTGTTGGACGATGTCATGTGGCACCGACCCCCCCGTGTGCATCGGATCTCTGTTCTGTCTGTTCTCGGCCCCGCTCTTACTTTTGGCGTCCCAGCCTGAATCCATAGCCCACCGATCTATCATCTCCCCCATACACGGTGAGATATCCAATGTGGTGTCCGATACGTGTCTGACACCTCCAGACACGTGTCCGACACCTACATACACGTGTCTGACGCCTCTGGACACGTGTTCGATGCCTCCAGACACGTGTCCGACGCCCACCGACGCCACCTCCAGACACATCGACATACGTTAATTTGTGTTTTAAATGTCAGACACCGTCGATCAGACGTGGTGTCCGTGTCTGCGCTAGCTAACAGGTATCTCAATCCAATTGGGTCCCATCCTCCGTCAACAACCTCAATTCCGACACCTCATAGAGGGTGTCGATATGGTGTCCGATACGTGTCTGACACCTCCGGACACGTGTCTGACACATACCGACACGTGTCCGACGCCTCCCGACACGTGTCCGACGCCCACCGACATGCACCTCCAGACACATCGGCATACGCTAATTTGTTTTTTTAATGTCAGACAACGTCGATCAAACGCGGTGTCCATGTCTGTGCTAGCTAACAGGAGTCTCAATCCAATTGGGTCCCATCCTCCGTCAACAACCTCAATTCCGACACCGTCATAGAGGATGTCGATATGGTGTCCGATACGTGTTTGACACCTCCGGACACGTGTCGGACACGTGTTGGACGCCTCTAGACACGTGTCCGACGCCTCCGGACACGTGTTCGACGCCCACCGACACGTACCTCCAGACACATCGGCATATGTTAATTTGTGTTTTAAATGTCAGACACCGTCAATCAGATGTGGTGTCCGTGTCTGCCCTAGCTAACATGTATCTCAATCCAATTGGATCCCATCCTCCATTGACAACCTCAATTTTGACACCTCATAGAGGGTGTCGATATGGTGTCCGATACGTGTCTGACACCTCTGGACACGTGTCCGACGCCTCTGGACACGTGTCTGACGCCCACCCACATGCACCTCCAGACACATCGGCATACGTTAATTTGTTTTTTAAATGTCGGACACCGTCAATCAGACGTGGTGTCCCTGTCTGCGCTAACTAACAAGTATCTCAATCCAATTGGGTCCTATCCTCCGTCAACAATCTCAATTCTCAATTCTAAAAGGCTCAATGCAATAAAAATTAACAAGAATCACACATTCAATCCAATTGGGTCCCATCCTCCGTCAATAATCTCAATATCTCAAAAGCTCAATGCACAATTAACAATCTAAAATCATCAATTAATAACCTAAAATCATCAATTAATAATCACAATTACTTCAAATGCACAGCTAATAACCTAAAATCATCAATTTACAATCTAAAATCACAGATCAATAATCACAATTCTCAAATGCACAATTAACAACCTAAAATTATCAAACAAATTATCAATGTTGCTCAGCCCCATATGTCCATTTCGGATGTGCTGGGCCTTGAAGTACATGGACCATGAAATCTTACTGTAATAATGTGAGCGCAAGTGGCAACTACATGTTTCTAAGTTTTATGAAATTGCACATAAATTTTAAAATGGGGAATTAAACTTTGTAATGTCGTTCAATTGACTTGTCAAATAATACTTATATACTTACTAATCTCAATTACTCTTTGCGTCGCAAGATTGTTATTTATCAAGGAGACAATATGGGGCACCGCAAACCACCATCCCCTCCCCATATTGCGTCATCTTAATTTTAATGTCCCTTGCCCAGTTCCGTCCCGTCCCGTCCCGTCCCATCCCATCTAGATCCAACGCCACTTAACCCGATCAATTACAATACGAGTCAACTTTTTTAGCTTCTAATTTATTTTGTTTTAAACTAGTCATATTTTTGGATGAGATTATTTTCATTATTCTAGTTGGTAGAGGCAGCGGACAAAGGTGGCTGCTGGAGTTGGACGGCAGCGATGGTCGGTGGGGGATGGCTATCGGAGTTTGCCGTAGTGACTGTCGGTGATTGCTACCGAATATGGTCGACAAGCTAATGGTCAATACTAATATATGGGCTTATGTCAGTAACAAGGTTTATGATGAAGGATGAAAATAAATAAAAAAAAACGCTTAAGATGAAGCATAAAGGGCATTTAATTGTAACATAGTAAAAGAAAAAAAATGGGTAGTGATATTAAACACTATAAAAAAAATTACCTGATGGGAGTCGCCGGTGTCGAGGGAGGTCACCTCCGGCATCGAGGAAAGTCACTGCCGTTGTCTAGGGAGGTCACCTCCGGCGTCGAGGGAAGTCACCGCCGGTGTCGAGGGAGGTCACCGCCGGTGTCGAGGCTTTCGGTGGCGCCGAAGGTGGGGCAGGATGTGAGAACGGCGGTGGCACAATCGCCAGAAATGGTTTTGGGATTTTTGAATAGAGAAGCAGTGATAGAGAAAACCAGATCTGAGAGTTAAATACACTTTTAGCGACGGAATCACTCCGTCGCTAAAAGTCCATCGGTGAAGGTCTATTTTTATCGACAGAGTTATTCCGTCGCTTGAATAATATTTTACGATGAAGTTTTACTGACGGATGTTTTCGTCGGTAAAACTCATTTTAGCGACGGAATAGATTCCGTAGCTAAAAATCCGTCACAAAAGACATCTTTTCTTGTAGTGAACAAACGGCTTGAATGTCTGATGCGACAGACAACTTGGATGTCTAACACGACAGACGACTTGAATGTCCGACACGACAGACGCTTTGAATATCTGACGTGACAGACGTTTTAAATGTCCAACGTGACGGATGACTTGAATGTCTGACGCGATAGACATTTTGAATGTTTGACGCGATGGACGACTTGAATGTTCGATGCGACAGACGTTTTGGATATCTGAACTCGAATGACGTATCATCCAACTTAAAGAATTTGTGTCTTTAGGTTGACAGAGCTCTAGCTTGGTAGGGTAGACTCTGGCTAGTTGACTTGAGAGACTTCTCTCTAGCTGACTTGGAAGGCTTCTATCTGGTTGCGTTGGAAGACTTCTTGCCTCCTTCATCCCTTAGGGACCATCCTCTGTGTGTGTGTGGGGGGGTGGGGGGGTGGGGGGTGGGTGGGTGTGCATGCGCACGCGCGCGTGTGTGGATGGGATGTCCTTATAGAACTGTTCCTCTTTGATAATTATTTCTTAATTTTGTAAAGAGATAAATACCATATTTATGGTACAACACACGAGGCCACGTGTCAACTTTCTATCTGTCATTGACCATTTAATTTAATGACAAATAAATGATACGTGTCAATTTATAATTGGCCTAAAATTGTATCGTTTTACATTACGTTTTTGTTATTAAAAAGGGCTTCAAAACATAACATCGTGATCTTTAGCTACATTTGCTAAATTAATGTTAAAAGAACATCTATGCTATGGAACAAAGAATTCAAAAACCTCATAATTTAACATCTAATAAATCCGAACAATATGCAACAAAAATACTTACTTACCCATGCATAAGTTTAACACAACGCTATGAATTGGGTATTTAAAAATTAAGAGGAGCAATACGAATTTAGCAATATAGACAACAAATAATGAATTTTTCAATTGTTTGCCTCACCAGTTTTCATCCATACCACCTGTAGCTAACCGGCTCAGAAAAAATTTTAGAAAGGATTTTAGGAAAATAAAAAAAATAAAAAATGGCTCTAAAAGGGTCCAAAAAGACTACTAATCTATTGAAAATAAAGAAATGGGTTGGGGGACTAAGTAATACGACCGAAAAGTGTTAGGCACCCGCCATACCCTTCGGTCTATACTTCATTTATATTGATGTTTGGCATTCCCAACATATAAACATGTCATACAAACGGGCTATGTATTCAGTCAGAGAAAACAAAATCAAAACCTTCGTACTTCGACATAATCCTATTGAAGGCGACCTAGATCTCGTTTTTTGACTCTTATGATGACTCGATTTTTCCAGTCGAACAAACTTATAGCTCTAAGTTCACTACTCTTCTAATGGTTTAGAATTCTAAGTTCAATGAAAGACTTTGATCTTAATTTTTATATAGTTTTAATTGAGATCCAGTTACGGGGAGGAGAAACAATCTAGACTCTTTTCATCTAGAAATAAAAATACTAGAAAGAAGGATAGTGTATCATACCTTGGTTCGGATTAATCCAATTGCTTGGTCTCCCAATCGATTTAGGCTCTTAAATCGCCTAAATCAGATAGCATAAGAGCACGTTAGGGCTAGTCGAATACCTAGAAAAAAATCTATCTGATTTTAGAGAAATGTTATTTCTGGAGTTGAAGACGATCCTAAATGGATTCTATTTCTTCTACAAAGTTGTAACTCTCAAAGAGATACATGATTTATACTTTTGAATTGCCTAAATAGGGCAAGATATGAGTTGACTAGAGCAGACAACAAAAATGTAACACCCCAGAATTTTTGGAGCGTTAACCAATCAATCAATCGCCGTTTAATCATTCAATCACCTCAACTCAATAAGAAAGCTCCGATGTATACAATAACTCAAATTTTCAACTAATTATTCTTAAATGAAAAGACTAAACGAATGTACTCAATTTAGTAAGTTACACACTTTTTACCTCGCAGGGGCTTAGTAAACAGAATAATAAAAAGAAAGTCTAAACTAACTCCATCATCCGGCTCTAACCAATTAAAAAATCTACTGACGGTTATCACTTGCAGAAGGGAACAGAAAAAAGCAGGGAGCTTTTGAGATCTCGGTAAGGTCGCTAAAAAATCCATAAGAGGAAATGGGAATATAATAATTATCAGATTCACTTCAACGATAGGGAAGAGATTGAACTCAATCCTTTAAACCAAATCATATACAATTAGCAATAATTCCAATTACACTGAAACGATGCATATGATATTGAACATGAGTAAATTTGCAAAGTCACATAGGCAGTGCAGGAAAACACTTAGCAAAGCCACACAGGCGATGCTCAATAACACTGTAGTTACATGTGCATATTAATACTAGCTAGACCCTCAAGGTACTAGCATCACCAGACAATAACATACCATCCTTATATGACCTCCATACAGACCATCCTTAAAATTCCTCAATATACTAACTCATGTCAATATGTAGAACGCAATAAGCGATATTACAATGAATAAATCGACACTCAATGAGAAATAAGTACTACGCATCGAAAAAGATTTTCAATAAATGTGTAAAGCTCAAAACAGGGTATTAAAGGCAAACGATGCAATTCATAACAATTATAACAGAGTTCAAAGAAAATTCCATAACAATTCAGAAAAATATTCACGAGACCAAATGGATGAAATTAGGTTTCGGATAGAAATTCCTTACCTCGGTCCCAAGCTATGAGCTGATATTCAACTTGTTCAAATTCCTTGATTTAAACCTAAATTGACAAGTTACTTATTTGAACAAATTCTAGCATCATATACAGTATGTTCTATGCTAGATATTCACTATGAGACTCTCAATCTAAACTAAAACGAAACGGATCCTACGTACGGCTAACCTAACCGATAACCCCACACGTTCCTAAATGCATAACCATATCCAAAAATTCATAATAAATTCTAGTAAGACGCTATTATAGTTTAAAAGATTATAAAAAGTCAAACCAGGAATTTTGTGAATTTAAAAAAAATATATTAAAATAATTTCTTTGAATATAAAAAAAGGGCAGAAATAGCTTTTAATATTTCCATCTCAAATCGATGCCCCATAAATTTTAGTACAACTTTACAATATAGAAGGATGCTACAAAAATTGAAATAAAAAATTAAAAAGTATCAAAACCTATTTAAAACCATCCATTTAGTTAACTCCAATGCGATACCGGTTTAGTATCAAAACAACTCTAAAAATTATGCAATTGAAACTGAAGCTCATTTATATCATAAAAGCATTACAGTAATTTTTGCAGAATTTGTTAAGAAACCTAAAGTAAAGTCTCTAAATGAATTTTATAAAAACAAAAATTGTGTAAATTATTAAATATACTAAACGATTTCAGAAAAATCTGAAATTTTACTAGTAATCTTTATATTAGCGTAAGAAACTTCCTGCAAAGTTTTACCAGTTTACGATAATCGCACAATATCCCGATATCAAGTGGTTCAACTTTGCAAGTACGATGCACAATCTTTCACTGCACAGCACAGCGCAGCACATCACCTCTTCTTCCTCCTTTATCTTATGTACCCACATTTCAAGACTCCGAAATGCACATAGCAGACGACACCTCACAAACCCACTCACACAACTTCACCCCCACCATTATACACACCATTACCCACACATATTCAATTACGCCCACACAAAATCAGACACATTACACTCCACTAACCCACGTTTCTGGTTTCATAAGAAAAGAAACTATTTGAGCAACTTCTCAAGCACTCCTCACTCTGCACTAAAAAATCTAAAGAGAATAAGGCTTCAATATTCTACCCAGTCATTTTAAGAACTCAGGAATCGAGTTGTTCACAGGTTTTATAAGCACAAAATGCACACACACACACACACACATACAGGCTGTTTTGGCAGCCCTCAAATTCATACAAAACACACACTTTCACACATGCATACACTTATGCACACACCCACATCATTTATGTTCATACCCTATTTTGGTCAGACCAGCAGGGGCCGCTAGGGGACCCACTTTGTACGACACATCACCCAGTCGACGGTTAGTTATTCAACGCTCACAGGCCGGTCAAAGCATCACATAATGAAGTCACTTGCTTTTTCCCTTTGAGAAGCAACCTTGGTATGTCTTCCCTCCCCCCAGGGGTTCAGCCACCCAAAAGGGGTTGGCCACCCCAGGGGGTCGGCCACCCAAAGGGAGTCGGCCACTCAAAGGGGGTCGGCCACCTACCTTGATGATCGACGTCCGTCGCCCATGGTCGTGCGCCTAGTCGCAGCGACCTTCGTCGACCGCGTCCGCGCTCCAACTCCGTGACTCTCGTCTCTCACGCGCCATCTCCGCGACCTTCGTCGCCCGCGTCTGCACGACAGCTCCGTGACTCCCGTCGCCTGCACACCTTCGCCTGACCTTCGTCGCCGCGCCCATGCGCCACTTCCATGACATGTGCCCCGGCACCAAGTATTGTTCCGCGACGGTTGTCGCCTCGCCCATGCGCCACAATCATGTCACAAGCCTCCGGGTATCACACTTATTCACCACACCATGCGCCCCCACCATGGACGTGGAACATGCTTCAACCCACTCTCCGGAGTGTGTAGCATTTCGGGTGCTCCGCTAGGAGTGCTCCGGCACGAGGACCCCTCACCGCGGCATGGGCTTATCGCCATCGCTGGCTCAATCACCGAGGGCTTTGGCCCTCGCAGCAGGATGGGCTCGCAACCCTGGAGCCATCATCGGCACAACCTTGAAGCCACCAACATCACACTTGCAGGGAGCTCCGACGCAAAGACTTTACCGCAACGGACTCTAAGCACCAAGCGGCAACCATGGTCACTCATATTACTCATGTCACTGTTGATCGTCGACACCACCAGGGCGACGACCCACGGGTCACTCTGGGACGGGAGCAGGTCCTTGGAGGGCGTCGCACCTAGTCTGCCTGGCAGTTGGCTACAGGGGCAACCCTCACCACTGTCAGGATCTCTGCGCGTCTCTGGACGCACCTTGTGGGATTCAGTAAGGGCTTGGATTAGAGGCTGGGGCAACGGGCTACTCTGACCATGCTATCGCGGCATGATCAGTCTCCTCAGTCAGGCAGAGAGATGCTGCATGGGCAGGGCAGCACGAACTTAGGGACCGGCACTCCCAACGGAGAATCAGTGCTTTGGCCCCTCCTGGCGACGTGTCGTTCCCAGAGGGTGACACATGTCAACTTGTGACACATGCACTTTTTTGCCTATAAATAGTGGACTTTGGAGCTTATTCAAAGATCTTTCTCTCATTTGGACTTTTCACTTTCTCTCTCTAAAAAGACATTCTCTCTGCAATTCTAGTGAGAGAAACACACTTGGACTCACGTCTCCGGACCCTCGACGCTGCATCCTTAACACGGACCGTCGACTGTCGGCCCTGTTCGTCGTCGCCCTGCCTGCGCGGCGCTGCCAGCCGTCACGACCTGTTTGCGGAGCCTAACTCTCAGTCCTTACCCCGTCCTTGCTGTCTCCCGCTTTGTCTACCTGGAAGTTGACTCAGACTGCATCCTTTGTGGCACCTCCACGTAGCAACGAACCCCTTTCCGCATCAACAATTTATACACACTTTTCTCACACTAACACACACATTTTCGCTCACCATCCTCACAAACACACTCATGCACTCCAAAACAGTCTAGTAGCAGTGCTGGTACATCCATTTTCTTTCCCATAAACCCACTTATGCACCCCTGAACACAGCTGCATAGTTTGTATACATTGACACACGTACATAATTCTTCCTACACCCACACAAGCACACACTCACACTACATAAAGACTCAGCTACTGCTGTCCCCTGGCAATATTCCATACGCATAGCACGTACCCTAACAGCCACTGCCTCACTGCCTCACGGCAGTGGGGCTTTCCTCCCTTTCTTTTCTTTTCTAACTCACCAACATGCACAATACACACGTACGCCCAGCTGCCTTCACGGCAGCTGCTTCATGCATTCCACACTCACAATGCACGTCACCACACAGCACGTACCAGTATCCATCTTCTGCACCTTCATCCCATGACTCACATATACAATCATGTATCACGGTCACATGTACACCCATATCTCACAGAGACGTAGGGCCAAGGTTTCTCAGTCATGCAGGTTATTCTCTGTGATCTACTTAAATCACCACAAACCCATCTATATTCAGCCATGATCTCACCATAAATATATACACCATACTTTGATTTCAATTCTACAAATTACGGCAGTCCTCATATACAACTTATTTAACGTTCCTCTCATGCTTCCTTTTAACCGAATTTCTAAAACAAAAAGGAGACTTGCCGAAAAAATTCGCCGGAGAAATCTCTTCCCTTCCTCTCTCTCTCTCTCTATATATATATATATATATATATATATATCTCCTTCTCGAAGTGGGGCTGACGGCTAAAAGGGGAGAGCCTTGGAACGCTTGCCCCAAAGAATACTTGTATATATATGTGTGAATAAAACCTAAGTTAGACAGAAAAGAAATCCTACTCATTCATTTGTGCTAAATCTTGTTTCTCGAACTTATTATCGTGAAAATGGTCTAACATTAAACCATTATGATAATTATGAGTTAAGAAAAATATCAACGGGTTATTACACCACCTCGTTTGACAAATCGTCGCTATTAAGTACACCACTACTAAAGAAGAATTTTATTGTCGCCAGAGGATGTCGATAAAAATTTTGTCATGCTAATCGTTACTAAACACTTCAATCAATATTACTTACAACTGTTAACATTAGATTATTAATTATTGTTTCTAAAATAAATTTGTTGCTAGGTGTCATAAACTTTAACGCTCAGCTCCTCAAATCTACAGCATTTCAATTTTTTTAAAAAACAATGTCTCTAAAGTTGATCAAAAAAATAAAATAAAAATATGTTGCTCACCAAATCGTCGGTAAAGGTCCAATAGATGATTAGTTGGGATTTTCACCATGAATCCAGCTTCAGATTTTTAGGATGTTACAGAAAACCCTAGCTAGAAAGGGAATTTGCCATACTTGAAAAAACCCTATTTTGAGCTTGAAGACGATCTCAAATGGATTTGATTTATTTTGTTATGTTGTAGCTCTTGAAATATTTCATGATTTAGGCTTTAGAATCACCTAAATTGGGCATTATATGAGTAGATTATGGCTGGTCAAAATTTAAGTGTATGTTTATTACAAGAATTCAGGATTTCTAACCTATCCACCCTTCTCCTAGGGTTTTCCTCCTCTTCCTAATAAGGCAAATAACCCATTTTATAGAGGTAAAGAACCCTAACCAAAGTTAAACCTAACTGGAGTGGACTGAGCTAAAAATGGATTGGACTTGAATATACCACAAGACCTAAGATAGGTGGCTGATAATTACACCGATATGAAGTCAGGACTTCATATGGTTTCCTACGTATCCTTAAAAAAAGAATCAGACCAACGTAGTTCGAAAAGAATAGGGACATCACTCGGAACAGTAACATCAATTTGTCATTGAGTGATTAGATGAATGAAATTTGTCTATTGTCGGAGCCACCAAATCGATTTGAATGACCGAGAGAAGAAAATTACAAAACTTACATCTGAATGTTGAAGCCATCAAGTCAATGAATGGTCGTCTAAATATGCAAAAATAAAATAATAATTATGCCCATTATAGAAGCCACCAAAACGATTGGTCATCGGACAGAGCCATATATCTAGACGGTTGAAGCACCAAATTGATTTGGGTTGTCATCTAGATATACGAAAAATGAATTCTTGTTTGTTACCTAGCTACCAAAATAATTTGAATGGTTGACATATAAGACAACTACATTGCTAGATGTCGGAGCCAGCAAATCGACTTGAAGTGATCATCTAACAATACAAAAAGGGAATCTTGCTTGTTGCTAGAGCAACCGAATTAATTTGGATGGTCGAAAGACAATATGACAGTATTCCTAGATGTCAGACCCCTTTAATGATTGGGGTGGTCGTCTAGCAATACGAGAATATCTTTGGCCTTTGCTAGAGCCACAAAATTGATTTGAGTGCGACGGACGAAGTAAAGACTTGGCTAAGAGTCTAGAGCCAAGAATATGCTCAAATGGTTGGTCGCTTAGCCAAAGCCAGATTTATATCCAAGAATCGGAGCCAACAACACCCTCATACGATTAGTCGCTCAGATTTAAGGATGAAAAGCTTTGAAATATCACTCAAAGTTGGAGCCTTAATTGACTACATCGAGGCCTTCAGCCCTGTCATCGAGCCCACTACTGTCCGTGTTATTCTCTCTCTAGCTACATCTCAGGGATGGCCGCTACGTCATCAAATTGACATTAATGATGCGTTTCTCCATGGCTACTCAAATGAAGATGTCTATATGCTTCAGCCAGCAGGCTTTCATCATCCTCAATCCTCATCTCATGTCTGCAAGTTACGAAAAGCCCTTTATGGCCTCAAACAGGCTCTTGTGCATATATGGCCTCTTGCTGATTCAAATGGGTTTCACTGCCTATAAATCCGACACCTCTCTATTTATCTTTCGAGGTAAACGTATTTTTCTCTGTATTTTAATTTATGTCAATGACATCATCCTAATAAGTAACTCATGTACGACGATAAATAAACTTGTTGGTGATTTAAATTGTGAGTTCTCTATTAAGAACTTGGGCTCCCTCACATTTTTTCTGGGCATTGAACAATATATTGGTAGACATTTAAAATACCTCTAAAAATTCATATAGGCATGTAGCCATCTGCCATTCCGCGGGAGTTGGCAAGCCTTCCAGAAACGTGGTTAGTAGGAAATGCGTATACACTTCTTTATATACCAAAACACGTAAAAGCAAATGATATGTAGAGTTCTACCTATGGATGACATCTGTAAGTTGTCTCCTACGAGGCAAATTATATTGAACATACAAAACTTTAAATTATTGTGTTCTCGGACCCGAACTAGTAATAAACGTTGACATACCCCTCATTTTGAGAAGAATATCTCCTGCAATAGCTAAATCATCTTGAACAATTAAATTAATTATATGACAAACACGTGGAATATGAAATAATTATAATGTATTAATTATAATAGTAGCAACGTTAGTTACATCATGTGGATAAGGAAAGAGTTCATAAGTAATGATTCTCTTGTTCATAGTTCAATCAGAATCAATCCAGTAGGCCGTCACACAAGCATAACTAACAAAAGTAAAAAGAGATTGTCAAACATTAGAAGTAAGATTAACTCTACCATCAAAATTTTTTATATAATCAATCAAGCGTGCTTTAGCAACATTATACTGTCTAAGTGTATCAGATCTAGTTCTGTTTCTATGAACTTTTTTGTGCAAAGGTTACACGTAAGTATTTTATATATCTAGTGTGCTTAGCATTATCGACAAAACTAGTAAGAGTAACTAAATGCAAAGGAATAAGAGCAGTAAATAATTAAATAATAATTGTAATTGAAAATTGGAGTGAGTTAGTACTTAATAACAAATAACAATGGTGATAAAGCTTGTAGAATTTCGTAAGAGTAACTAAATGCAAAGGAATAAGAATAATAAATAATTAACTAATACTTATAATAGAAAATGGTGAGGGTTAGTACTTAATAACAAATAACAATGATAGCAAAGTTTGTAGAAATGTAAAAAATTTTATAACAGAGAGTGAGAAGATTGGTGCGAAAAATATGAAAGAAAGGGTGTGAATTTATAATTTTTTTTAAGTCGACAAAAGACTAAAATACCACTGAAAACTAGTCGTTTATAGTTTTTGGGGAACACGAAAGTGTAAAAAGCATAAAAGAGTTGTTAAAAATTTGTTGGACAAAAATAACCCTGAAACTAGCTGTTATATGACTGTTAGGGGGTAAAAGAGGAATTTTGCAAAAAAGGAATAATATGGCCGGGGGGGGGGGGGGGGGGAGTATGGGGAAAATCTAAAAATTCAAAACACATGGGCCGGGCCAGAAACAAGGCCGAACCAAGGCTAGCCCTAAAAAACGGGACAGTTTCAGGCCAACCCGTTTTTAGGGCCTAACCCGGGTTGGATAATTTTGGGCCTTTTAAGTCTTGGCCCTAGGCCCTATGGGTTAGGGGCCAGAACTATTCACAAAGAGGGTCGGGCTAGCCAGGGCCAATTTAGGGCCGGATCAAGTCAGTCCGCGGGCAGCCCGGCCCGTTAAACATCTCTAGGTGGCGCCAAATCATGAGCACTCCACTCTCCCCCTCCACCACTAACTCCAAATTCGGGTCTATCATCTATGTGATCCTTAATACAATGGGAGCTCAACACTGATTTGTGCGAGCCAAACAAATCTCTCTCTACCTTTTGCCTCTCAAAGGTTCTCACCACGAGTGCACAGATCCTAAAACCACATAGTTTCTCCTCCAAAAATGACTTCTCTGGTCGGGCGAACGCATTAGTTATTCACCTAAACCGGTAGGTCCTTGAGCGGATCACAAGCTCCAAGACGTTGGTCTCTAACTAGAAAAGTAAATGCTTGATCTTGAGAAGATTCTGCTCCAGTGGTTCCAAGTTTGTATGCTGCTTAAGCAAACACTTTTGTATGAAAATGCCACCCCCAGTATAAAATCGTGATGGATGTTGTTTTCATTTTTTTGAGGATTTGCAGTAGCATGTTATAAATTTATTCTTATCGTCTCGTTCTTTGAATTTGTGAATTTCCTTTGGTTCACCAAGCTCAAATGGGAGATTCCCATAGTGGAAGGAAAGAACTTTGGACGGAGCAGAGAATTTCAGCTTATTGGAGTACTCCAGTGGATACGTTGAAAATATGTACCCCATCAAAAAGAGGTTTCAGAGAGTTTGTTCAAGTGAACAAAGATCCTTATACAAACAAATACGTAGTGACTGGCGGATTTTCCGTAGCAGTGTTTCGTGCAGCTATACAATTACTACCTTCGAAGGTTGAACCTATATTCCACCCTTTCCTGGATGACAGTGGAGGCTTGGCTGGGACGTACGATGACCTCCTTAAGCAACTTCCTGCAAAGGTTGGTTTACCTGTCAATGTTGTCGTCTCCTTTATCTTCTCTTTATAGCGGCTTATATTGTTGAAGTTTCAAGAATCCTTTTCTTTCTCTTGAAACGAGAAACTAGTCTTGCGATGTGGTGGTGGGAGATACAACAATTTTGGCTGGCAGGGGATCATTCGTCGAATTTACCCAGCCATATCTGCTCAACTCCAAAGTCTACAAGATTGTGCCCTTTAAACATGAAAGGCGAAAAAGCATGTTGATTTTCGTCCTACCTTTTAGCTGGGGGCTTTGGTTGATGATGGGCATCGCTTGCATCTTCGTTGGACTTGTAATTCAGTTTCTAGAGCACCGTGCCAGTATCCAAGAAGATAATGCTTCGGTCCGTCAGCAACTCTTTGCGTTCTTGAGGTTCCCAGTTATAACACTGGTATTCCGCGAGAGTAAGTTCCACTTTGCCCTTAAAAAATATGGGCCCTTTTGCAGTGTGGCAGTATCTCGCTGTCGATAAACCAGTTAACTGATCCATCCTGTCGCTTCAACTCCAACAAACATTTAAATTATTGTTTTTAGTACTAGTTTCCATGTCAACTTGACACTCTATGAGGGTCGCATCCATCATCCATGGTTAATGTGATCACCTGCTAGGTCCACAGATAAAGAAGAGATCGAACTAATTAAACCAACTAATAAATTGTTGTGTTTTTAACAGGAGGGATAGCTAGCAAATGGTCCTATATTGTCTTGTTTATATGGTCAGGTATGGCTTTCATTATGTTACAGATGTACACAGAAACATTCTACTCTATGTTGACAACAGATGAACCGGAGCCTGTTTTGCCAAACCAACATTCCTACGTTGGATACCAGAATGGTTCCTTTGTCAAAGATTTACTAGTTAACCAGTTCAACTACAAGGAGTCCCAGCTGAAGCCATATTCAAGCATCAGGGAATATTATAAGGCTTTGTCGAAAGGAAGCCGTAATGGAGGCGTCGATGTCATTATTGATGAGCTGCCCTATATCAGCATCTTCCTCCGTAAGTATGACTCTAAATTCATGATGGTCGGACCAATATACGATACTGGAGGATTTGGCTTCGTGAGTGAATCTATCTCTCTCCCTAGCTCGCTCCCTATGCGTCTGCTTGTTTTTGTGCTTGTGTGTGTTGTCCGTGTCTCTGTGTTTTTTTTTTCACTTACAAAGCCAGAACTTTACCTGAATAGTACTACCACTTTTCCCCTTTTAACGGGGAGAGGGACTATACTTCTTGCAAGTTTGACGCTTTCCACTACATATTCAGCTAGTTTCACCATGTGCTATAATGATAACTTTGCCCTGTCTAAAAGTTAGACTGCACTCCTTGAAAATACTTTTCGACCCACAACCATGCTGCAACCAAAATTCTTCTGACCACCTACTGGCTAATAGGGATCAAATTAGCTAGTGACAAAATGATCTCCCTCCCCAGATCCTGCAACAATGGCGGACCAGCCTTGTTTCACGTACCATTCTATGATCACTTTCCTGATTTTATTGTGGATCTACTTATTTCAGGCCCTTCCTAAAGGCTCTCCCTTAGTCTCTGATCTTTCGGGGGCAATCTTAAACCTCACTGAAAGTCTAAAACTCCGAGAGATTACGGAAAAATATTTTGGGCCCGGTTACTCCTGTGCGGATCCATCAGCCTCAGGCTCTCCAGGAAGTCCTAGTCTTACTACCCATCCCTTCAGTGGCCTATTTGTTGTTGCAGGGATTGCTACTTTAGGAGCTGTACTTGGTTCCGAGTACACCCTCTGGCAACGATCCAAGCAACGACTTCCTTCTAATAGGAGTGAATCAAGCCTTCATTCTACAGCTGAGATGATTGACATTACAGGAGATATACAAGTACTTGACGATGAAGTGCACTCTCCTTCGACTTATAACCCGATGATGAATGGAGATGTATCTCTTACCGAAGCAGTAGAAGGAGAGGAACATAATTAGATTAAGTTGTCCAGCTTTCCTAGTGAGGTAGTTGCAGGCAGTGCTGAATATCTTAGCTAACTGCAATAGCACTGTATAGTTCAGAAACTTCATTTGACAGTATGTAAGGTATTGTTTGTACCAATATATTGTCTTTAATTGAATGCCACTAAATGACATTAAATTTTTTGTTATTAATTCTGAAAGAGATAACAAAGGATTGGAAGTTGTTTTATTATGAAAAGAAATTAACTTCTCAAAAATATGTTCCTATTGAAAAGTGAAAAGCTTAGTTTAATAGTGGGTAGTTACTTTCTAAGTAGGAGTTGTTATTTTTTTTAAATAGGTAGTTTGTCTTACGTGATAGTTATTTTTAACAATCTAGTCCGTAATATAAATGATCGGTAAAAGAAGGAATAAAAGACATATCATCATCAACCAGCTCAACAGAATGAGTTGACTGCGAGTCTTTTTTCTCCTTCTTTTTATTTTCTTTCATGATTAGAGGCTTTTACTGTCTGATGTCTGATAGATATTTCGTTTTCCAGAATTGAGAACACTGTGCTTCTTAAACTTTCACAATCTCAAAAGCTCTTTCTTTCTTTTTTGGACGCGCAATCTTTCTATTTTTCAGTTTTGCCTTCCATTTTTAGATAAGTCTTCACCAAGAGGCAGAAGAGAATCCACAATTAATTTGGAGTTTGCTCGCAAGCATAAATATTGGCACGACCAATAGAAACCTTTTAATCTAAAAGGGAAAAATGCCAACTACTAAAAGTTACGGTGTTTGGAAATATGTTTCCAATAATTCATTGGAATTCCATGTCAGGTTTAATGAATTAAGCGCCAATTTATGGGTAGATTTGATGAAATGTCGTACTTTAGCGTCATTACTGCCTAGATATTTGAATCACTATCTCTTTCATGTTATTTGAAGTCGATAGTGGCAATTTAATTGTATTTTGGGATGATATAATAGACCGCATTCATGCAAACCATATCTAGCTTATTCTGCCAACGATTTTGACATAATCCTCTAATGAATGATACAGGTTGAAAACTATATTAAAACCTGGATTGGAGTAGATCATCCATCTTTTAGAGAATGTACATGACTAATTAGAAGAATGCTGGGCTTTGATTTATAATGCAAGGTGGATGAGGAAGGAAGTAGAATTATTTTTTCCACATTTATTGAAGTTGAAAAGTTACAAATCAATTCTTGAAAATGAAATCATGGCAACCAAGGCTAAGACACGATAATATCTTGAAAATGAATGCAACGAATTCATGGTTATTAAAAATAACACGACTACATCTCAATAGGAATCAACACTACTAAACTATCACTGACATGTCTGTTTATTCCCAAAACTTATTTGTAAATCAATTAACTTGCTCCTGTAGAAGTTTTGGTGTACAAGATTTGATCGTACAAACTCAGTACATTGGATAAATTAGAATGTTTTATGCGCTCCTAAGTCTTCGGGTGGACTAGAGTTCAAGGGCATATGGCTATCTAATCAAACTCTCCTAGCTAAAACAAGTTTGAGGATATTCAAGGAGCCTGAGAGCTTACTAGCAAGAGTTTTTACAGGAAAGTACTGTACCAGATCTAACTTTAGAAACTGCTCAACCAAAGGAAATTTTTCTTTAGTTGGCGTAGAATTTTGGCAGGGTGTCATATCATCACAATGGTCTTCGATGACTGGTTGGCACTGGTTCCAAGATCTCTATTTGGAATGAACATTGGATTCCTAATGAGGAGCTCCAACCCCTTGTCGTCCCGAGTAGCAATCACCATCAAGTTTCTGTAGTCTTATATCTCATCCATAATAATGTCTGGAACACCTGCTTGATCAATTTTATATTCCCTACTGAAATTTCAACAAAGATTCTAGTTATCCATATATCTCCACACCTAATTGAAGATAATCAGGTTTGGAGGGGAACTAAGAATGTTGATTACTTTGTCTCTTCAGTTTATTGCATGCTATATCACCTCAACTCAGAAGACCATTATATATGTAGCCTTTATTCATCTAGACTTCCCTTCAACCCTAGACTTTGGAAAAAAATTATGGTCGCCACCCATTTCTTCAAAATTAGTATTCTTCTTGTGGCAATTACTGTGGAATAGGCTTGCTTTATACTACAATCTCCATCGCCTCAACATATCAATTTCAGATTCATGCCCCATATGTCTAGGCCACACAAAAACACTCAATCATCTATTCTTTAATTACCTGACAATCAGACCAATCTAGCTTGGGGTGGATGTCAAGTTTACATAGCCAAAACATGGGAAGCTCCTTCACAAAATGGCTTATAGGTTTGCTTCAAAACAAAAGATTCCAGGGACATCTATTTAAAAAAAACTATCCAGATTGTCTCCATTATTTGGTGCATATGGGTTCATAGAAATAATCTTATCTTTAGACATACCCCCTTCCAGCCTTCCCTTACTATTAATAGTATTACATCTCTCACCCAGAATATCTGGGTAGCCTTGATTAAGACGATGCCCTCCAAATCTTCTTCCAATAACACCATGCAATCGGAAGTTACTCTCTCAATATCTCTGCATTCCAATCTCAACCATTGCAATTGTAAAATATTGAGATCCCTCACAGTGATCATAGATGTTTGCTTTATAAGGCCACATCTAAATCTGGCCTACTACCATACTCTTTGACTTAAAATGGTCTTTAATGTGGGTCAGCGGCGATATTTTTCTTGCATCTGCCTAATTAACTGCCATTTCCAAAGGATTGCTAATAGCCTCTTACCGGGCAAAAAAGAACAAGTTGTTGCATATCAAAATATTGACTAACTCTAATTTTATACCTTCTCAGCTGGCGGATATGGAGGACATCCCTGATACCGCTGCACCTATATTGTGTGACTTTTGCTATCTACTATCAGACTTCCACCAGTTCAATTTCGACAAAGCCATGACGTCTCAGCTTAATGAATGCCAATCATTAGCTGCTTCTGCCTGCCATGGCATCTATTACCGTCTACTAGGACTAGGTGCATGACTTTTTTGCGGCAACAAGATCTCTAGCTTTCTTTGTATCATGAGCACACATTTTGTGTTTGCCTTTGTACATCTCTGATCATGTAATATAGGTTAGTTGGAAGTCCCCTTTTGAATCTTTTGGTGTGTCATCTATATTCACCATAAGGTGACCAAACTTTTGACCTATCAATGTTATTCTGGTTTTCTACCAAAAATGTGTGTGTGTGTGTGTGAGAGAGAGAGAGGAATCATGTGATTTCCTAAAAATGTTAATTAATTCATCTAACCATGAATACGATTAATTAATGGGGGTTATTTTTAATAAGTACCATTATGTGGGTGATAATTAAGTGTGAAGGAGCTAAATAAGGGGTTAGTGTGGCCTTAGGGGTTAAAATATAATTTTGAAAAGTTAGGGGCAAAAAGTAATTTTGCAAAATGTGGTGATCGAGATGCATATTTTTATTAAGTAGCATCATTTTGGTGATAATTAGATGTTAGGGGGTTAAATGAGGGGTTAATGGGGCTTACGGTAATTTTTTCAAAGTACAAGGGTCAAAATGCAAATTTGAAAACTTTAGGGGCCCAAAGTGCAATTTTTTGAAAAGTGGCAAAAGGTGTCACAAACCTGGGAGAAGTTAGTCCAAAAGTTGCCACCTCCTAGTTAAGTTTGTGCTAACCAACTGTAATAAATTATAAAGTATCGTGGTATAAAGATTAATGAAAGGAAATTATAAAAGAAATTGTGGGGTGAAAAATGCAAATAAGGGAAATTCGTGAACATTGGCTGGAACAGTGATCGAAGAATAGAACAGAGAGGGAAAACGGAGGAGAAAAAGAGAAGGAAAAAAAGAACAAAAAGAAAGGAAGAAGAAAGAGAAGAGAAAACCCTAAATCTAATAGGGTGATCCATCCTCTTAAGCCATTAATTGTGAAAATTTTGGGTTTAAATTCGATTGAAGATATGCAGTGTATATATATATATATATATGACTTTCAGTGTGTAAATGGGTTTGGGGGACAGTGAGAGATATTGTGATGAATTTTGTTATAAGTTGTGTATATGACATCTTAGAATGAAAAAGAAGAAAAAATTGGTCAGGATTCCATGTTCATTGTGTGTTGTGAGTGTTGGTGTATGGATGTGTCACGGATGAAGTAGTAAATGAATTTTAAGTGGATTAATGTATTGTGATGTATGTTAAATGAGTGTTAAAGGTTGAATTATGGTGGGTTTCTGCTTAAAAGTGGAAGAAAGTGTGGAGTTGGTGTGAGTTTTGTAAACGGCAGTGAGAGGGTGAGAGGTTGAAGATGAAGACCGTGCTGTGGAGGTGAAATAGGGTGTGTTTTAATGTGAACAGTAACTGTAAGCGTCGCTAAAAATGAAAATTTAATGAATTATTTTTTAATTCAAAATTTTAAAAATAGTTAGGGTCAGATTTAGCCAAAGCGAAAAAAAGGGACCCCAGTTATTTTTAGAGACCTGCATCGTGGAAAGAATTAGGATGTTTTTGAGGTCAGAAAGGGGGTTAATGGATGCTAGAGTTTGAAAATTTATAGTGAAATTTAAAATATCAAACTAGCGCGGTTTCGCGCGAAAATTTTATGAGGACCCTAAGATGCTGAGAATTTCTATTTTTCAAATTTTTGGGTCATTCCAAAGTTGTTAGCCATTTTTGACTGAACTGGCTTTTAAGTGCTCGGTCCAGACACCGGTTTGGGATTTTTCGATAAAAATTCCCTAAAATTCTTTTTAGCTCAAAAATGACTTCTGAATGCCTAAAATAACATTTTAAGGTATTCTTAAGATTTTTTCGGTGCCGAGAACCCTCTGGGAAGGGATGTAAGACATCTAAAAAGTTGTTTTAAAGTAGTTTTGAGATGTTTGTTGGGGCGATGGCCGCCGGGGGGTGTTTTGGTAATTTTTCTTTCAAAATTTTTCTGAGGAACTATTTGGCCCATAAATAATGTAGTACATCTAAAAAGTAGTTGATGTAACCGTTTCAGATATAGCGGCCATCTAAAAATTACACCATTATTTTTGGGAACACGCTTTATTCAGCGTCTGGAGTTGTGGGAAGTGAGTAATGGTGTTAATATGTTTAAAATATGGGAGTGGTTATTGTGGAGGCGTTGATAAGGCTAGGTTAAGGATTCGATTATCGGGTCAGATTATCTAGCTGTCGTAAGATGCTATAACGGTTAAATGGGGAGGGGTAAAATAAAGAATGCGTGGATGTTTAAATAATGCCTGACGACTAAGGTCTTATTTGATCAGGTGATCCCGCTCGTTTCGATCAGAGGTTATGAGTTATTTCGGCTATAAGCCAATGAAGTAAGGACAATACAGTTCTAATATGCTATTTACTTGTTTCGATTAGCATGATATGTTGATGATGTTTATGTTAAATTCTTGTCGTTATAATTGGACATTGGTAGTCATTGTGACCGGTATTCGTTTATTGATTTATGCTATTGAAGACTTGCAGTAGAATAGATTCCATTAGTCCGCCCCGTTGATGAAATTTAGTGAGGATAATGTGTGTCCTAGTATGCTATGATTCGATTAGCATACCGACGTTGGGAGTGATATTGCGTAAGGGTTCTTGTATGGTTGTTGTGATATGTCGGCAATTATTGATAGCTGATATCTCTCTTGTTTGAGAACACCATTGAGAACTTGTGACAAACTTCTCCCGAGTCCACCCTGTCATTGATGATGATGTTAAAGAGATTGCTGTGTTGTTGTGAAATGTCGGTACTTATTGGAAATTGACATTTTTCTTATGTAAGAACATTGTTGAGGGCTTGTAGCAAAATTTTTCCGAGTCTGCCCTATTGATGTTGTTATGTTGAACTCTTGTTGCTAGGTTGAACACCGATTGAGCTTCTAATATGATATTCCTCATTAAGTTGTGTTCTTGAGTACATAAGGTGGAATAATTTTCTCTTAGTCCACCCATTGATAAAGCGTTGTTGCTTAGCTGTAACACGGTTAAGGACAGGCACTCTTGATGAGATCCCTGCTTGTTGACAGCGTCTCTTCTATTTACTTGAGACTGAGATGAACATCTCATAAAATGGGACATTAATATGATGAGGATGGCCTATGAATTATGATTATTGGCCAAAAAGGCTGTATGGCACTCGAGCCGAGTCTGTCATGTCTGGTCGAGTTTAGTCCGTCGTGTTCAAGTTGCATTGCATTTGATTTTATTTTAGTGTTGATAATTTTAATGATTTGTTTTTTAATGATGTTTATTTTTATGACTCTGGATTTCGGGTTCACTTGCATAGTCAGTCTGTCCTATCTATGAGGAGGTGGCAGCAATGCGGTTCTGGTAGGCCTTGAAGCCGCTCAGTCTAACGAAAGAACATATCGTTTGACAATCATTTGATGTCGTAAATTTATTGTAACTCTTAATAAGGACTCGCACATAATCCTAATAAGGACTCACACATGATCAAAATACCCCTAGGCACAAATTACCAAAATGAACATGATCCTACAGAACAATATTATATCTTAATAAGGACTCACACATGATCCTAAAATGAACATCCCTCACCTCATATGTAAAATTATCAAAATACCCCTAGGCACAAAATTACCAAAATGCCCCTCTCAAACCTAAATCACCAAAACGGTCTTTCCGTGAGTAGAATCACCCAAATAACCCTATTGTATGTTAATTTACACAAAAATACCTTTCTTAGGTCAAATTATCAAAATACCCCTTGGGGGTGCAAGTTACCAAAATACCCCCGTTACACTTAAATCATCAAAATGATCTTTGTGTAGGCCAAATTACTAAAATATTCTTATCGTATGTAAATTTACTAAAAAATACCCTCTATGACCAGAATTCCCTCTCGGGGTGTCAAATTACCAAAATACTCTGGGGTTTCCGGCACTGAAAAATTCCCAAAAAATATCTTAGACGCAATTTTAAGCATCTTGATATCATTTCCGAATCAAAAATTATTTTAAAATTTATTTGCCTGAAAATCTAGAACTGGTGTCCGGACTGAGGGTTAATAGGCAAGTTTCAAAAAAAAAAATTCCTATCGACCTCAGAATGGCTCACAATTTAGACAATGGATCATACCAGAAAAATTGGGTTTTCATAAAATTTTCAGATTAAAAAAACTTGATTTATTATGCTAAATAATTCGATAAATGTCTTTAATCGATACCCCAAATTAGCACCCTTTATGGAACCAAATATTTAAAAAACGTTCTAAAGCATAGGTCTCATAAAAATATTGGGGGTTATAATTTGTTATTTTTTTTCAAATAAATTTCTAAATGTGTTTTAAAATTCGTAAAGAAACTGCTCGAATAAATAATCTTTAGCGACACTTTTGGGCTAAAAAAATTATTAAAACCCAGCTGAAATCACTGTTCACCATTTTTGTCCTTCGGCAGTGCAAATTCCTAGGTAACACACTCACAAAGTCACTCACCATTACACCCTCCTTCACCTTCCTTTACCTATACATATAAATCTGTATATGTATATATGTCCAAAATTCATACCAAGACACAACAAAACACACACCTATACACCTTATAATCTCACAATTACACACATATGATGAAGACACACACACACATCCACTGTATCATCAGCAAACACACATACCTATTCCAAACCACACTAAGAAAACATGGATTACCATTGAGAAAGAATCCTTCAATTTTCTCCACTCTTCCCTTTCCCTCTCTCTCCTCTCTTTCTCCCCTGTTTTCCTTTCTTCTTGCCGAGCACAATATTTCATTTCTTTCCCTGTTTCTATTTCATGTTTTGGTCTGCTCTTTTTTTTCTTCTCTTCTTTTTCTTTTCCATTTTCTTTCTTCCTTTCTTTTCCCGAAGCTCCCTTATCCACCCAAGACCCATTATTACACTTCTATAATTAGCTTAGCTTAGTCACCTAAGCTAGTGTGAGGTAATGGCACATTCTAAAAAATATATAGCATCTAAACATTTTTTTATAAAACTGCACAAATGGCCCCCAACTTTACGTAATTACAAAATTGTCCCAAATTTTGTATAATTGCATTCTAGCCCCTAAAATCATGCTAATCATTCTCAATTTGATTACACATTGCTAAAAATACGTACTAGTATTTATTCAGTTATTTTTCATCACTAAAACCAAAATTTACATTTATGCCCCCAATGTTTTCTAAAATTACAAAAATGCCCTAAAAAATTTATAATTTACATTTTTGTCCCAAAATCTTTTTAAGCTTCTACGCACTACTAATACCTGAGTATTGCCCATAATTAGCGCACGTTTATTTTTCGAGTAACAAATGACTATTTTAAACAGCTCCTGAAGTTTAGAGTATTACATTCTTCCCGCCTTACAAAAATTTCATCCTCAAAATTTGCTGGCGGATATCTCATCACTTATCACTATTACGTATCACGCCTCCGTTGCACCGCTCATAACTATCCCCTAATAGCTAATCTAAGCTATTTCTGACTTTCATACTCAGATCCCTGTCCCACAGATATCTGAAGACAACTGATGAAATTCAAATCATAATACCAAACTAAAACCTTGTTGGCTAATCACTTCACTCTAACGATTCCAGAATTTCACGAACGATGACTTAACGGGTACATAACCCACTGAACAGAACCTAAACCGCTCTGAATTACGCGCATATCAAATAAATTAAGTCAAACTCTAACACGACAAACTTCTCCTATCTTATGCTGATACTATACCAGAGATCTCATCAGTTGCACAATTTACTTATGACTGTAAGCTCAACTTTAAGATCAAGGCATACCGAAATACTAAACGATGGTCACACATGACCTGCAGTTCACAAGGCTAATGTAGGTAGGGTAACACTTTCATATAAGCACTTACACCTCACAACAGACAACACAAGTTATAGCCATTAGGCTTTCACTGCACACTCTAATACCTCAAAACAACCAGTACAAATTACTGCCAAGTTCATCACCGGGAGACGTGTTATCTTAACATAGCTATGTATTGCACACTTACAGTTCTGCGTACACTTCACAGAACGACAGGAAACTATTACCACTATGGTCTCGTTGCGTGCTCCGGTGTCTTAAATCAAATAGGTCCAAACTATTACCAGAGATGTGTTATCTTAGCACAACGAGAAATATGATTTTGCACTCACGTGTCTTGTACTTCCACTAAAATTAAAATCTCTAAATTATCATATATCTTCTAATTCACAATCACATTATTTACAAGAGTCTTATAATCTTATCCTTCAATCATCAGTTTCAGTTAAACATTTAAAATTTTTCGGTTTCCAAAAGCAAGTGACATGCTGTCTATTATCATGTGTTCAACCAAGATCTCCATCATACACCAAGTCATCGAATAACTTATCTAAACTTTATTCACGTTGTTAGAATCTACTCTCCCTCACATATTATTTCTACCTAACCTCATATCCAGCTAGGGGAAACTATGCAAATAATGATAATAATATTCACAATCAGGCAATCAAAACACAAAAATCTTTAACAAAATCATGCATATTGACTTTCAGAGTTCACAACAAAATTCTATGACATTCCAGAAAAGATGACGGACACAGAAACAATGATATAGATCTAGCGTAGCAAAGTCAATACAGCGACTCGGAGCAATCAAAATCAGAAGGAGTTATTGGTCCTTAATAAGATTCGTAGCTTTCCCATGGCCAGTGGGTCAGATACTACCCTATCAAGTCTAATTGGATTGGAAAGGACAGATAAATATCTCAAAAAGAAATAAGAAGACTCTGCATGAACGACATCTTTTCTGACGTCTCAGCGTAAGTTGACATTCAATTAAGTCGTCCTTGAATTCAACAGACAAAAGAACGAACAATTGACAAGATGAAATTTGAAATTCCCCATCGTATTCCCAAACCAATTTTCAGTCTTACATCAATCACTTCCCGAGAACTTCATTCTCGCACATCATCCAAATCACTAACTCAACCATTACTCATACCTTGTGGACTTACAAACACTACTAGATTCTTCCCTAACAACTTACAGATTTGTGATTTGAGTGTAATCAATTCATGCCTCGCATGACATCAAACCTCAAATAGCAAGTAGGATGGGATCCACAGGTAGATCTCTACCCACAACCACTACAAAAAAAGTGATCTGTCACGGCGTCCTATGTCGGCGGTCGCTCGATGCCGTTGCTGTATGTTGACTACGCTGACGCCCCCACAATGACCGTCGTTATAGAGTCTACCGAAACGTTTAAGCCGACAGTCATCTTTCTGGCGTTGCCATAGGTTATATTCACGTCCCAAAATATGAGCGCCAAAATCTAGCGCCAAAATACCATCTATGGCGGCGCTTTAATTGTTTTAGCCGGCTCAATTGACCGTTGGCATAGAAAATCCAAGTTTACTTCAATTTTTCTCCTTTTTTTTCTTTCTTTTAATCTATTGCACTGCACACGACTCTCTATTCTTTCTCTCAGTCTCTCACACGACTCACCGCGATAGGTTCCCTCCCTCTCTCTCCCCCCTCCCCTTCCCCTCATTCATCTTTCTTCTCTATTCTCCAATTCTCCATTAATCCATCCAGACGCTTTGGGATTTTAGATTGAAGTCTCGACGCTTCGATTCTTTCGGGATTGATCACATTTGGGATTCCACCTTCTCAGGTAGCTATCTTTAACCCACGCAACGATTGTTGTATAATCAATTGTTCCAATCATGTTTTGGAAAGCTTTATATGTTCTGATTCCGTTTGTTATTTGTTATTCTTCGTGGAGTTGTCGCCGGCAGCGCCACTTGCCGTCGCTGGCAACGCCACTCTCCGTCGCCGGCATCGCCACTCGCCATCGCCGACAGCTCCACTCGCCATTGCCTCAGCTTCCGTTCCAGTGAATTTTCCTGGCACAACTTTCAGATACGATTTTAGGTGCGCTTCTTGCCAGCCACGAGATGGTGGCCATTGCCTTGAGCTTTGTACTCTACTATCTTGCAGATCATCCGGATGTCTATGCCAAAGTACTGAAAGGTAATGCTTTCACTTCTATTGCTTCCTTTCATTATCTATTTGCCTAGACATATAATGCCAACCCTGAAACTTGTGCAGCATGTGGGTAGTTTTTGTTACAATATCACACTTGAAACTCAAGAAGCAAAGTTTCAGTCCTATGAGCAATGAAAGACAAAGGAAATATAAAGAAAAGTACCCTTTGGACTGTCAACTTCTTCTTTTGCGTATTATTACTAGGAAATGCTGTATATGGCTATGCTGTGAGAGACCGTGGCATAGCAGTTGATTAATTAACATAGCAGAGATCAGGCTAAGTGTTGTTATTGATCAACAGAACAACTGGAAGTTGCAAATTCAATTGAAGATATTTGTTAGTGTTATTAAATTTTCAATGTCAGCTTAGATGATTTAGCACGCGTTTTATGCAGTTAGGTTTTCATTGTGCATGTGTATTTATAGTTTTTGGACACTAAACTTAGCATCTATAATATAAATTAAAATTGCTTGGGTTAGGTTTTCTCAGAGATGATTGAATTTACTGCTCCAATGATACTAGTACTATTTAGCGACTATGGTATTTGATTACATTATGCTTGTTAGAGTTTCATTTATGAGAATGAGTTTCAAGTACAGTGAACTTGGATATTTGTTCTTGTACAACTGAAAGAAAACAATCGAAAGAAAATTAAGTCATTGCCAAGAAAACAATTAGTCTCAGCTCCTTGGACCTTACTAGTACTATTTCCGTATGTTGTACTTTTTTGTTTGAGTTATCTTTATACTCATGTAAATATGCATATACATAAAAGAAAGAAACTGGATACTCGAGCAACTAGTACAAGAAGACATAATTCAACTGGATTACTTTGGAGTAGGAAATGTGGTATTGTTTAAATGTAAATTGTACGACAGTGTTAACAAAAGTACAGGGATTACTACTGATGCCTATGGGTTTACACTTGTCAATTTAAAGAAGTTTGCTTATAAAGTGTTGGCCTCTCAAGCCTCTCAAGTAGAACAATTGTTCTATGTTGATGATCCAAGAGATCATGGTTGGCGTGTCGTCGTACGAACACGGCCAAGGGATTTTTGTGAAAATGCTGAAGCAGAAGCTGATACGGAGGAGGAGATATTGTTCCCAAGCAACCCTCACAGTGGACAAGATGTAGAAAATCATGTAGAAAATATGACTTGGGTGAGAAATGATGTTGAAGCAGAAATAATTCACGATCAAGTTACAAGAAGCTCAACAAGGAAGCAAATGAAGGGGAAATCCGTTAACTTATGTTCTAAAAGACGGAGATTGGATATTTTCATTGATGAGGATGACGTGCAAGACAAAGAGGATGAGATAAAGGAAGAGGAAGACAAAGACATGGAGATTGATGATAACTCAACAAGCAGTGACTGATTTTATTATATGAAATATTTGGAACATAGTCTATGTGTCTACTTTTTTATTTTTCATACTTTTTTTTTCTTTGTTGTTTGGATTAAGTTTAAGTTCAGGCTTAAATGGTTTAATCCAGCTTGATACTTATCCAGTCTTTTGCATGCCTGCTGTTTAGATTATGCAAATACTTTGATCTATATCCTTAGAAATGTTTTCTTGTAACAATTGGTTGTACAGTATCCCTATGGTTTGTCGGCGCCGGAACCAACGCCGCGAGGTGGCTGGGTGCAGCAATAGGGATATGCCGCCCATAAAGACTTCACTTGGTGATGCAGATGACAGGCGTGATATCGAGATGAACACTGAGACCATGGATGTTGAAGAGGCTAATCCTGAGATTGTTGTACCAACAGAAGGATTAACCAACCAAAGGGGGGTCCACTTCCGGTTAGTTCATGATAATTATTTTGTTTATTGACCAAGGGCATTTCTTATTTGTTGTTTCTTCACTTACTTAAATGACACAGCATTTGCAATTCAAAAGTTCTGAGTGGCACTGGCAGTGGATTACTTATTTAATCTGCTTTATTTCTTTCATTGTTACCAATTGTTGTACACATGCCTATACTGAAAGGAAAGAGGAAAAGGTAATGCACTGAATTGAGCTGGAAAAGTACTGAATGCTATATACGAAAAACAAATTCATACCACTTCAAAACTTACTATTTATCTAGAAAACAATATCAAAGACAACAGAAAAGTATAGTATTGAATACTACAGTACTGTGTTCTAAGACAAAGGGATAGATCCCTACATTATACAATGATACATTAAAAAAAAGTGTTTTATTAATTACTTGCTAGAAACTAGATCTACAGAGCAACAAGACTAGCCTGTGACTTTGGTGAGCCATGGAAAAACTAAAATGACATAAGTTGCTATGAGTCTTATATAAAATGACATAAGTTACTACGGTTGGATACTTTAACATTGACAGAAATTGCAGTAGAAGAACTAGTCATAAACTGTACTATCAAGGGTCCTTAACCATGAGCTCTAGGTGAAGATTGATTAAAAAAGTTAGGGTAACTTCTTTAATCAGCAAAGCTGTCATTTCTGACCTTTGTTTCACTATGATCAGTACCTATACCCCATCCGTGCATGGGATTAATGCACAGAATTATCACTTCAATCAGTACAACCATGATTTATCCGTACGTGCACTTAGCTTTCTTCGTTGGTGCAAAACCATGGTTGTGTTAACTTTTTCCAACGTACCTTTTTCTGTGTTTCACTTTTCTTCCTTAACTGCTGTTCACTCACTTTTGGTGTTACTTAGTATGTAGTTTGGTACCATGGTAGTAACAATAGTTTGAAGAAGGGTTGCACCTAACAGCCTCTGAAGTCTTAAAGTACGTAAGTTTGTCTAGTGTGTGTTGTTTCAGTTACTAGGTCTTCGAAGAAACGGGGGCCAACAATGGGAAAGAAGACATGGGCAAGGGAAACACGTGTCCACGTTGGATATGATGATGATGGATGTTGGATCACTGGAGCAAATGACGAGCTTGGTTCTTTTGTTGGGTGTGTGGCGCGTGTGTCCAACCTTTTACGAATCGATTACCAAGACTGGAATACACTACCTCAGAAGTACAAGGATTCGGCTTGGTCAGAGATTGAGGTATAAGATTCTTTAAGCATGTTACAAGATTCTTAGATTCACTTGTTGTTGAGATTACATTTTCTTCTGAGACTGATCGAAACAAGAGTAGTGAGCGAATCACTTTTAACCTAGCCAGCGACCTCTCTAAACGAACTTCTGATCTGCACAGCAAGGTTACAGTGTTTTGCTTTATTAGTTAAGACACTGACCCTGTGATCTAATCAAAGGTGCAAGAGGCAAATTCAGAGTTGTACAAGAAACAGAAAACAGCAGAAGAGGTTCTTTTCGAGTTTTTATTGGATGATCTTCATGACGGAAGATCATAATTTTGGTGCAGTCCATAATTTTGGTAGCAATGCACAGAAAACAGAGAGAACAGAGATGAACAGGGAGCTTACCCTTTTCATAAATCCCATCGTCTAAACTTCTTGGTTGCAAGGCCGAGAAAACATAGAAATAAAGGAGTTAACAAGAGAGAAACAGGATTTTGGTTTTTCAGTGGCTGATCTCTAGGCTTAGGTCTTGCTTTAATCATGCCAAGTCTTTCTTCATATGGTAATTGGTGTTCTACTTTGTTCTTGCTTGCAGAAAAGATTCACCACAGATCATCCGCTTGCAAAGGAGGCTATCATGACTAGCCTTAACAAGAAGTGGAGGGAGTGGAAATGTAAAGTGAAGAAGGAATATTTCAATCCAAATGACATTACAGGATCCCAGAGGAAAATTGCCAAAGAGACTAGGGTTGATAAGGACTAGTGGAACACCTTGGTTACTTATTGGCAGGATGATGGCGTGCAGGTATATTCTTGCCAACTTATACACCATCGTTATACCAATGGAACAGAGGCCAATAATTAGAGATAGAGAAAACCATCTATGCTAGCTTCATTAAAACTGCTTCTTGTAACTAAACTACCTGAGTATATTAGTTAAGTAAGGTGTACTCAACCTTAGGTCATATGTTAGTTATATATGTACTAATTATGATACTTATGTTCTAGAAAGAGGCAGAAGATAACCGCTTGCATGCGTTGGGGCAGAAGTATCCACACAGCTTAGGCCTCAAATCAACTGCAAAGAAGAGGAGGGAACATGTAACATACTTCCTTTCTCATATGACATATTTAATATCTATAACTACATTGACAAATTTGCTGCGTATATACCTTATGTTGTGTTCGTTTTGTTAGTTTGAGAAGTTTAAAATCACACCAACTAAAGCTACCATGTGGATAGAGTCTCGAAGACAAAATGAGAAAAATGAAGGCGACTTCATTCCCCAGGCTCGTAGTAAAATTGTAAGTAATGCTATGTTGGTAATTTGTTGCATAGGTGTGAATCCTTTGGCTTCAGTCCTTTGTTGGTCATTTTTTCACCTTGTTCTAGATTAGCATGCATAATGACGAACAAGGACTGTGATGGTCAGTTTAGGAGGACACCTTGTGTTATATATATTTACCCAACTGATTTATATGAACTTGTAGGCTGAAATCCAAAGACTCAACAAGCTTCACCATCTGAAGATGGCACCGGTGAAGTTGATATCCTTTCCGAAGTTTTGGGCAAAGAGCGACATGGTAGAGTTAGGGCGATGGGGTGGATGGTGACTCGTGCGAACACATTGGCCTCTCGTCAACATGCAAACAATGAACAAGTGCAACAAATGGCCGAGGAAATCATTTCTCTTAAAACACAATTGCAAGAGATGGATGAAGTCAAGGCAAAAATGGCTAAATTGGAAGACGTTATTAATCAACTCATGCATCAGAGTCAAGGACAGCCGTAGTTCTCTAGCTCTCGGGTAATTTTTTTGTAAAATCTAACTTGTAACTTCCTTTTAACTTGCTGATCAGTTGGTAGCTTATTTGGATGCTGTGCTCTAATGTAGCCTAAGTGTTAGATATGATAGCTATAACAAACTTTACATTATCTTGAGTTGGTTAAATGGTTGGTGAAGATGTTGTTTGCAAACCAAAAAAGACCACGTATTAATGTTGATGGGCGCTTGTCATTTGGGGAATGGTTGCAGTCATTTTATTGTACCAATTGAAAATTAAGTGTGTTAACCAAGTTAGTCATTGCTTAGAAAATTAATATATGTTGGTGAGGTTAGAAAACTTAATTTAGTGCAAAAAGCACTGGGTAGGATATTTGCATATCAGGAAACGAAAAGAAAGGTAGACTTGGCCATATATCCGGAACCGGAAGATTAGTGACTGTAACCTCTGTTGAAAAAATTTCAGTTATTGAACCATTGATTTCTTAATTACATAATGCACTTTAAGGCTTAGGGACCAAATAGAACTTTACTTTTTCATCAAGTGGTTAAATAGATCAATTGCAGTATCACCACCACCACCATATTGTTTACTTAGCATTTAATTTCAGTTATTCCTATTTTTTTTCTCCTTCGTTTAATCCAAGCATAGGTATTCTACTATTCATTCAGCATTAGTTCTCCTTTATTTCAGTGCCAAACATGTAGTTGTAAATGCATTACTGCAAAAGAATGGCATGTTTGTCGGTGAATGTCCATGTTTGGTTAGTTCTCCTTTGGTGTTGAAGTATATATATGTCTGAAATCCATGACAGTAGATCATTCTTTTTGGACTCATGGTTATGGTAGGAGTATATATATGTCTGCCAATTGCTCGTACATTTGCTCGTACACAGCTTAGCCTTGTGAAGTTTGGTCTATGCAGGTGTAAAGTTTATAGTAATAATAGTTTCCTTTCAGCTATATACTATAGTTTCTCTTGATATCAGGTCTTTTGTTTATAATTTAACATGTGTAACCTCTGTATCAGGTTATTGCCAAGGTGAATGGAAATGGATTATTCTCGATCTTGGTGGTTAATTTTGATCATGTGCATGGACGGTTACCGGGTTGATTTGGAAATGTGCATGAGTATTTACTAGGTTTTGTACAGACTCATGAAAAAGTCTCTGACTTCGCTTTTTCTTTCTAGACAAACATATGTTATTGTTTAGGATTTGAATAGATTGCGGTTGTTTTATGACCAATCAAGTCCTAATTTAGATTTCACTAGCTATATGGTATGAATATATGGTATGAAGAAAAGCAAGAAACAGAGCAGATTTATATACATGGAGTTGGCAATGTTGGTAGTGTCTACCATTTTGCTCTCCTTTTCTTTTAGTTGATAACTTATGGAGGCGGTACGTATCTGGCATAAGTGAATTATTTTTTTAAAACAAATCTTAAACAAGCCTATGCCGGCGGTCGTATATGTTGCCATAAGTCCTTACATTCAAAGAAAACAAATGCAAAAGGAAACATATAACGGCGCATGAGACTGTTGACATAGGTTCAATTATTTAGCAAATTAATAAAATAAAAATGATACCTACGACGGCGGTATGTTAACGCTGGCTTTCCTATTTTATTCAAATATATGAGAAATTAATATTTTATCTATGCCGGCGCCCGTAGGCGTTGGCATAAGTTCAAACCGCTGCCATTAGTAACATTAGAAGGCGGATAAGGGAGCAGTTTTAGAGGCGGTCGGCCGCTGGTATAGACCCCCTTGAGCGCCGGCATAAGTCTACCGAAACGTAAGAAAAGGCAGCGGTCGCCTAGCGCCGTAAAAACCTCCAGCGACGGTTTTTCCACTTCTCGCGGCGCTATGAGGCCGCCGGCGTAGACCCTTTTTCTTGTAGTGAACATAGACAATATAGCCACCAAAAACCGTAGAAACATGCAAAAACTCTTCCAACCAAGTTCTTATCACGATACCAGTTCCTAAAGGGCGGGTCTTTACCCTTAATCACTATGCCAAAGTAACATATGCAAAAATATAACGCTCTAGAATTAAGCAATATACGAACATCTAATGAGTTAACCTCGGGTGTACCTGGCACCACATCATCTGATGTGACAACATCCTAAAAAGACAGTAAACAAACTCTAACTGATATTCTGGGCCTTAGCCCCTACTGACCTTGTCCTCTTCCTGCCGAAGAACATAACTTGCTTTTACACCAGCAATAGGTACCCAACTGATTATTTTTCACAAACAAACAATTGCAAACTTACTGCTCTGTACTGCCATGCGTAACATATTCCTCTGGTCACTTTATTTCATAACTCACCACTCTGACTTCTCCCATACCTGACACATGAGGTGGCCAAAAAACTAACCCGCCACCCTTACCAGTAATCTGTGTAGGTCAAACTCCAAAATTGTACAATGGTTTGACTATAATATCTTGAATTAATCAAGCGCCTTCACCATGCGCTCCCCTAAATTTCATATCATGCCTTGATTGAATTTCAGAACCCCGTCCCGATCGCAATATAACTGAACCAAAGTGGGCCTGAATCCCTGATCCTACCCCAACCTTAAACCTTAGGCACCGTGCCATGCCGACTGCTAAAACTTTTTGCTGACGACTATCAACTCCTACAAATATTTTTGACAAAAATTCTTATTTATCTCTCTTCTATCCGCTTTATATTTACTCATGCCTTCCTCAATTATCATACTTAGACCGTTCCATAGAACATACCAAGTAAAGACATTCCATACTGCTCGTCGATCGAGCTGGAGTCAATCTATCTCTCAGTTTAGGCCTAAGCCCCCACTCAGACTTCCGGCAGCTACCTGCCTCTGTCAACAACATCCTTATGGAAATCTAGCAAAACAAGATTAATCTACTTGCGTCACATTAACAAACTCCCTTAACATCGGTTCATGGAGTCTCCCAAAATAATAGTCGAAAGTAATTCTCTAAAGTATTCTTAAGTAATATCAGTCAGTTGCCAATGACTCTGACTCTTCGCTACCATTTCCCACCACTGATCGGCCTCTCCTTTCAGTTTATATACAACAATTTCAATCTTTTATCGCTTCACTTACAGCTGCCCAAAACTTATACAATCAGTTACTCAAAATTTTCTTTGCTTTGCCAATCCAGTTTGCTGTCCCTGTAGGGTCCAGCAACACCTTGTAGCTAGTCATTCCATCAATTAAGTTCACCCAAGATACTCTCATCTCGAGGTTATGGTTATGGTTGGGCAGAATTCAGTACTACTGGCTGCCAGTAACTAAATTCTATGTAATTAAATTTCATAATCGAGTCCATAGTGTTCAGAATCATAACCATCAGTTCTAGGTTTTTTATGTTTCCTCTTAAGAGATAGAGATGGCCCTCTACAATCATAAAACCTCAATACAATACATTTTCCAATCTAAAGATTGTCTGGTCAAGTATTTTCAATACCGGGAATAAGATCCCTGCTCATCTTATACAAACATGTTGGAATCTCATCTATCGGGGACCCCTAGGCTCTCCGTACCCTCTTCACTACCAGTGTTCTGAGTGTAGACCATACTAATATAATATACAGCTCTCCGGGTTTCATCAACACGGGTCTAAAGAACAACACAATGACTAGCCAAAGGCAGACTTCTTAACATTACCATCATCCCACCCCACTCTCATTAATCAGAATACGATTCTACAGAAATGTGTTACCTATACTATTTGGTTCCATGCCTAAAGAATCATATACATAAGATCTAAATACCACAACACCAAACTGCTCTAATACCAACTGTAACGCCCCAGAAATTCAGAGCTCTGCAGCCCCGAGCTCCCGGGTCCTTAACCAACCGGATCACATCAAACCTGTTAAATCTGATCACCAACACATACTTTAAAGCATCCATAATGTTTAGAATCACGTAGACTCTAATCGATTCCCGAACCTGCTGCAGCTTATCATCACCTGCAAAAGGGAGTCAAACGAAGGGTGAGCTTTTGAGAGCACAGTAGGTCGTTCAAGGACCAACAAAAGAATTACAAGAAAATTCCAAGAATCTAACTGACGGAGATTTTCAGAATAATTCAAACGGTCACAACTCAATGATTTCAAAATAGGATCAAAATTCATCATAAATATGATACCGAAATCGCCAAATACAATGACAACAGGTTCCAAAACAATCAACAAAAGATCCTTTTCAAAGTCATCAATGCCAAGATACAATGATGGTTTTCCAAAAGATTTCAAAATGTACACAGATCATCTGAGACAGTTCTTTCCAAAATACACTGAAGATTTCTCTGAAAATTTTAACACGAGCACAAATTATTTCAGAGAATACTTTCCAGTCATTACCGTAGCAGTCACGACAATATACAGAACATAGAAAATAAAAAATAAAAAATGAACGTTGATCCTGGGGCAATTGCAATGCCATTTGGACAAACTAATCAGAGTGTACACATGCATGATGTACCAAAATACTAGTCCACTTGGGTACCTGCTTTTCTTCGAAGATTTAGACCAGCCTTATTACGCCCTCCCACAGAACGGAAACCTAGGTCATCACAAAAAAATCAACAATATCAATGAGCTTTAACATAAGCTCAATCACCGAAATCAATTCGGATTCCAATAAGAAGAATCATACTGACATAAGTCAGTATTCAGAATTTTCAGAAGACAAATCACAGATAAACAGCAAAAATGATCGCGAATAGTTATCGAATTTAAGCACAACAATTTGGATGAACGGGTACAGACAATTATTAAATTTTTTGAGCACGCAATATAGGCGAGCATCACAAGATTTCCAAATAATCGATCCAGGTTCAATATCAGGGTTTTTTGGACTAGAACATGCTGATAGCAATACATAGTTGAGAGTTTGGCATTAGCCATAAGTAGATCAAATGAGTACTTACGAGTATAAGTTTTCAAAATAAGGGTTCGGACGAAAGTCCTAGGTTCAAATCGAATCCCTTACCTAAATTCGCAACCAAATTATCTAATCGGAAGTCCTTAATTTTAACCTAGATCAGATGATCAAATCATCAGATAATTGTCTATAGGATAATATTATAACTTAATACGGACTCACACATGATCCTAAAATGAACATCCCTCACCTCGTATGTAAAATTACCAAGATGTCCCTAGGCACAAAACTACCAAAATGCCCCTCTCGGACATAAATCACCCAAACGGCCTTTCCGTAAGTTGAATCACCCACATAACCCTATTGTATGTTAATTTACACAAAAATACCTTTCTTATGTCAAACCACCAAAATACCCCTCGTCACACTTGCATCATCAAAATGATCTTTCTGTAAGACAAATCACTAAAATATCCTTACTATATGTAAATTTACACAAAATACCGTTTTGGGTAAAATTACCAAAATACCCCTCGGGGTGTCAAATTACCAATGATTTCCCTGGGGGTTTCCCGCACCGAAAAAATTCTAGAAAATATCTTAAACCCTATTTTAAGCATCTTGATGTCATTTCTAAATCAAAATGTATTTTAAAAAAATTTTGCCAAAAAATCTCGAACCGATGTCTAGACCGAGAGCTAATAGGCCAGTTTCAAAAAAAAAAATTCTATCGGCCTTAGAATGGCTTACAATTTTAGACAATGGATCATACCAGTAAAATAGGGTTTTCATAAAATTTTTAGATAAAAATAACATGGTTTATAATGCTAAATAATTTGGTAAATGTCTTTAATCGATACCCCAATTTGGCACCCTTTGTGGAGCCCAAAAATTTCCAAAACATTCTAGAGTGTAGGTCTCATAAAAATATTGGGGGTTACAGTTTGGTACTTTTTCCCAAATAACTTTCTAAATATGTTTTAAAAATTCGTAAAGAAACTGCTGGAATAAATAATCTTTAGCAACACTTTTGGGTTAAAAAAATTATTAAAACCACTGTTCACCGTTCCTGTCCTTCGGCAGTACAAATTCCAAGGTAACACACTCATAAAGTCACTCACCATTACACCCTCCTTCACCTTCCTCTACCTATTCATATATGTGTATATGTATATATATGTCCAAAATTCATACCAATACACAACAAAAGACACACGTATGCACCCTATAATCTCACAATTACACACACATATGATGAACACACACACACGCATCCACTGAACCGTGAGCAAACACACATACATATTCCAAATCACAATAAGAAAACATGGATTACCATTGAGAAAGAATCCTTCAATTTTCCCACTTTTCCCTTTCCCTCTCTCTCCTCTCTTTCTCCCCTGTTTTCCTTTCTTCTTGCCGAGCACAGTATTCCGTTTCTTTCTCTGTTTTTATTTCCTGTTTTGGTCTACTTTTTTTTTATTCTCTTCTTTTTATTTTCCCTTTTCTTTCGTCCTTTATTTTCCTAAAGCTCCCTTATCCACCCAAGACCCATTATTAAACTTCTATAATTAGCTTAGCTTAGTCACCTAAGCTAGTGTGAGGTGGTGGTACATTCTAAAAAAAAATATAGCATCTAAACAATATTTTATAAAATTGCACAAATTGCCCCCAACTTTACGTAAGTACAAAATAGTCCCAAATTTTGTATAATTGCATTCAAGCCCCTAAGATCATGCTAATCATTCTTAATTTGCTTACACATTGCTAAAAATACGTACTAGTATTTATTCTGTTATTTTTCATCAATAAAACCAAAATTTACATTTATGCCCCCAAAGTTTTCTAAAATTACAAAAATGCCCTCAAATTTTTACAATTTACATTTTTGTCCCAAAATCTTTTTAAGCTCCTACGTACTACTAATACCCGAGCATGGCCCATAACTAGTGCCCGTTTATTTTTCGGGTCACAAATGACTATTTTAAATAGCTCCCGAAGTTCAGAGTATTACATTCTTCCCGCCTTATAAAAATTTTATCCTTGAAATTTGCTCACGGATATCTCATCACTTACTACTATTATGTATCACGCCTCCGTTGCACAGTTCAGATGATTGTACCCTTATAGCTAATCTAAGCTATTTCTAACTTTCATACTCAGATCCCTGTCCCACCCACAGATAACTGAAGACAACTGATGAAATTCAAATCATAATACTAAACTAAAACCCTGTTGGCTAATCACTTCACTCTAACGATTCCATAATTTCACGAACGATGAATTAACAGGTACAGAATGCACTGAACAGAACCTATACCGCTCCGAATTACGCCCATATCAAACAAATTAAGTCAAGCTCTAATACCACAGACTTCCCTTATTTTATGCCGATACTATACCAGAGATCTCATCAGTTGCACATTTTACTTATGACTGTAAGCTCAACTTTAAGATCAAGGCATACCGAAATACTAAACGATGGTCACACATGACCTGCAGTTCACAAGGCTAATGTAGGTAAGGTAACACTTTCATATAAGCACTTACACCTCACAACAGACAACAAAAGTTATAGCCATTTTGCTTTCATTGCACACTCTAATACCTCGAAACAACGAGTGCAAATTATTGCCAAGTTCATCACCGGGAGACGTGTTATCTTAACATAGCTATGTACTGCACACTTACAGTTCTGCGAACACTTCACAGAACGACAGGAAACAACAACCACTAAGGTCTCGATGCGCGCTCCGGTGTCTTAAATCAAATAGGTCCAAACTGTTACCATAGTCATTACAGGGAGATGTGTTATCTTAGCACAACGAGAAATATGATTTTGCACTCACGTGTCTTGCACTTCCACTAAAATTAAAATCTCTAAATTATCATATATCTTCTAATTTACAGTCACATTATTTACAAGAGTCTTATAATCTTATCCTTCAATCATCAGTTTCAGTTAAACGTTTAAAATTTTTCGGTTTCCAAAAGCAAGTGACATACTGTCTATTATCATGTGTTCAACCAAGATCTCCATCATACACCCAGTCATCGAATAACGTATCTAAACTTTATTCACGTTGTTAGAATCTACTCTCCCTCACAGATTATCTCTACCTAACCTCATATCCAGGTAGGGGAAACTATGCAAATAATGATAATAATATTCACAATCAGGCAATCAAAACACAAAAATCTTTAACAAAATCATGCATTTTGACTTTCAGAGTTCACAACAAAATTCTGTGACATTCCAGAAGAGATGACGGACACAGAAACAAAGATATAGATCTGGCGAAGCAAACTCAGCACAACGACTCGGAGCAATCAAAATCAGAAGGAGTTATTGGTCCTTAATAAGATTCGTAGCTTTCCCATGGCCAGTGGGTCAGATACCACCCTATCAAGTCTAATTGGATTCGAAAGGACAGATAAATATCTCGAAAAGAAATAAGACGACTCTACATGAATGAAATCTTTTCTAACGTCTCAGCATAAGTTGACATTCAATTAAGTCGTCCTTGAATTCAACAGACAAAAGAATGAACAATTGAGAAGATGAAATTTGAAATTCCCCATCGTATTCCCAAACCAATTTTCAGTCTTGCATCAATCACTTCGTGAGAACTTTATTCTCGCACATCAATTCAACCATTACTCATATCTTAAGGACTTACAAACACTACTAGATTCTTCCCTAACAACTTACAAATTTGTGATTAGAGTGTAATCAATCCATGCCTTGTATGACATCAAACCTCGAACAGCAAGTTGGATGGGATCCACAGGGAGATCTATACCCGCAACATAGGCAATATAGCCACCAAAAACCGTAGAAACATGCAAAAACTCTTCCAATAGAGTTCCTATCACGATATCAGTTCCTAAAGGGCGGGTCTTTACCCTTAATCACTATGCCAAAATAACATATGCAAAAATATAACGCTCTAGAATTAAGCAATATACAAACATCTAATGAGTTAACCTGTGGTGTACCTGGAACCACATCATCTGATGTGACAACATCCTAAACAGACAGTAAACAAACTCTGACTGATATTCTGGGGCCTCAACCCCTATTGACCTTGTCCTCTTCCTGCCGAGGAACACAACTGGCTTTTACACTAGCAATAGGTACCCAACTGATTATTTTTCACAAACAGACAATTGCAAACTTACTGCTCTGTAATGCCATGCGTAACACATTCCTCCGGTCACTTTATTCCATAACTCACCACTTTGACTTCTCCCATACCTGACAGATGAGGTGGCCGAAAAACTGACCCGCCACCCTTACCAGTAATCTGTGTAGGTCAAACTCCAAAATTGAACAATGGTTTGACTATAATATCTTGAATTAATCGAGTGCCATCACCATGCGCTCCCCTAAATTCCATATCATGACTTGATCAAATTTCAGAACCTCGTCCAGATCACAATATAACCGAACCAAAGTGGGACTGAATCCCTGATCCAACCCCAACCTTTAACCTTGGGCACCGTGCCGTGTTGACTGTTAAAACTTTTTGCTGACGACTGTCAGCTCCTACAAATATGTTCGAGAAAAATTCTTATTTATCTCTCTTCTATCCGCTTTGTATTTACTCATGCCTTCCTCAATTATCATACTCAGACCGTTCCAAAGCACATACCAAGTAAAGACATTCCATACTGTTCGTCCATCGAGCTGGAGTCAATCTATCTCTCAGTTTAGGCCTAAGCCCCCACTCAGACTTCCGGCAGCTACTTGCCTCTGTCAACAACATCCTTATGGAAATCTAGCAAAACAAGATTAATCTACTTGCGTCACATTAACAAACTCCCTTAACATCGGTTCATGGAGTCTCGCAAAATAATAGTAGAAAGTAATTCTCTAAAGTATTCTCAAGTAATATCAGTCAATTACCAATGACTCTGACTCTTCGCTACCATTCCCCACCACTGATCGACCTCTTCTTTTAGTTTATATACAACAATTTGAATGTTTTATCGCTTCACTTACAGCTACCCAAAACTTATACAATCAGTTACTGAAAAATTTCTTTGCTTTGCCAATCCAGTTTGCTGTCCTTGTAGGGTCCAGCAACCCCTTGTAGCTAGTCATTCTATCTATTAAGTTCACCCAGGATACTCTCATCTCAAGGTTATGGTAATGGTTGGGCCGGATTCAGTACTCCTGGCTGCTGGTTACAAAATTCTATGTCATTAAATTTCATAATCGAGTCCATTGTGTTCAGAATTATAACCATCAGTTCTAGGTTTTTTATGTTTCCCCTTAATAGATAGAGATGGCCCTCTACAATCATAAAACCTCAATACAATAAATTTTCCAATCTAAAGATTGTCTGGTCAAGTATTTCCAATACCGGGAATAAGATCCCTGATCATCTTATAAAAGCCTGTTGGAATCTTATCTATCGGGGACCCCTAGGCTCTCCGTACCCTCTTTACTACCTATGTTCCTACTATAGACCATACTAATACAATATAGAGTTTGCCGGGTTTCATCAACATGGGTCTAAAGAACAACACAATGACTAGCAATAGGTACCCAACTGATTATTTTTCACAAACAAACAATTGCAAACTTACTGCTCTGTACTGCCATGCGTAACATATTCCTCCGGTCACTTTATTTCATAACTCACCACTCTGACTTCTCCCATACCTGACACATGAGGTGGCCAAAAAACTAACCCGCCACCCTTACCAGTAATCTGTGTAGGTCAAACTCAAAAATTGTACAATGGTTTGACTATAATATCTTGAATTAATCAAGCGCCTTCACCATGCGCTCCCCTAAATTCCATATCATGCCTTGATTGAATTTCAGAACCCCGTCCCGATCGCAATATAACTGAACCAAAGTGGGCCTGAATCCCTGATCCTACCCCAACCTTAAACCTTAGGCACCGTGCCATGCCGACTGCTAAAACTTTTTGCTGACGACTATCAACTCCTACAAATATTTTTGACAAAAATTCTTATTTATCTCTCTTCTATCCGCTTTATATTTACTCATGCCTTCCTCAATTATCATACTTAGACCGTTCCATAGAACATACCAAGTAAAGACATTCCATACTGCTCGTCGATCGAGCTGGAGTCAATCTATCTCTCAGTTTAGGCCTAAGCCCCCACTCAGACTTCCGGCAGCTACCTGCCTCCGTCAACAACATCCTTATGGAAATCTAGCAAAACAAGATTAATCTACTTGCGTCACATTAACAAACTCCCTTAACATCGGTTCATGGAGTCTCCCAAAATAATAGTCGAAAGTAATTCTCTAAAGTATTCTTAAGTAATATCAGTCAATTGCCAATGACTCTGACTCTTCGCTACCATTTCCCACCACTGATCGGCCTCTCCTTTCAGTTTATATACAACAATTTCAATCTTTTATCGCTTCACTTACAGCTGCCCAAAACTTATACAATCAGTTACTCAAAATTTTCTTTGCTTTGCCAATCCAGTTTGCTGTCCCTGTAGGGTCCAGCAACACCTTGTAGCTAGTCATTCCATCAATTAAGTTCACCCAAGATACTTTCATCTCGAGGTTATGGTTATGGTTGGGCAGAATTCAGTACTCTTGGCTGCCCGTAACAAAATTCTATGTAATTAAATTTCATAATCGAGTCCATAGTGTTCAGAATCATAACCATCAGTTCTAGGTTTTTTATGTTTCCCCTTAAGAGATAGAGATGGCCCTCTACAATCATAAAACCTCAATACAATACATTTTCCAATCTAAAGATTGTCTGGTCAAGTATTTTCAATACCGGGAATAAGATCCCTGCTCATCTTATACAAACATGTTGGAATCTCATCTATCGGGGACCCCTAGGCTCTCCGTACCCTCTTCACTACCAGTGTTCTGAGTGTAGACCATACTAATATAATATACAGTTCTCTGGGTTTCATCAACACGGGTCTAAAGAACAACACAATGACTAGCCAAAGGCAGACTTCTTAACATTACCATCATCCCACCCCACTCTCATTAATCAGAATACGATTCTACAGAAATGTGTTACCTATACTCTTTGGTTCCATGCCTAAAGAATCATATACATAAGATCTAAATACCACAACACCAAACTGCTCTAATACCAACTGTAACGCCCCAGAAATTCAGAGCTCTGCAGCCCCGAACTCCCGGGTCCTTAACCCACCGGATCACATCAAACCTGTTAAATCTGATCACCAACACATACTTTAAAGCATCCATAATGTTTAGAATCACGTAGACTATAATCGATTCCCGAACTTGCTACAGCTTTTCATCACCTGCAAAAGGGAGTCAAACGAAGGGTGAGCTTTTGAGAGCACAGTAGGTCGTTCAAGGACCAACAAAAGAATTACAAGAAAATTCCAAGAATCTAACTGACGGAGATTTTCAGAATAATTCAAACGGTCACAACTCAATGATTTCAAAATAGGATCAAAATTCATCATAAATATGATACCGAAATCGCCAAATACAATGACAACAGGTTCCAAAACAATCAACAAAAGATCCTTTTCAAAGTCATCAATGCCAAGATACAATGATGGTTTTCCAAAAGATTTCAAAATGTACACAGATCATCTGAGACAGTTCTTTCCAAAATACACTGAAGATTTCTCCAAAAATTTTAACACGAGCACAAATTATTTCAGAGAATACTTTCCAGTCATTACCGTAGCAGTCACGACAATATATAGAACATAGAAAATCAAAAATAAAAAATAAACGCTGATCTTGGGGCGATTACAATGCCATTCCGACAAACTAATCAGAGTTTACAAATGCATGATGTACCAAAATACCAGTACACTTGGGTACTAGCCTGCTTTTCCTGTAAGATTCAGACCAGCCTTATTACCCCCTCCCACAGAACGGAAACCTAGGTCAACACAAAAAAATCTACAATATCAAGCATTCAGAATTTTCAGAAGACAAATCACAGATAAACAGCAAAAATGATCGCGAATAGTTATCGAATTTAAGCACAACAATTCAGATGAACGGATACAGCCAATTATCAAATTTTCTCAGCTCGCAATATAGGCGAGCATCACAAGATTTTCAAATAATCGATCTAGGTTCAATATCTCGGTTTTTTGGACAAGAAAATACTGATAGCAATACACAGTTCAGAGTTTGGCATTAGCCAGAAGTAGATCAAATGAGTACTTACGAGTATGAGTTTTCAAAATAAGGATTCGGACGGATGTCTTTACCCAGAGTTCAGATAGAATCCCTTACCTGGATCCGCAACCAAATTATCTAATCGAAAGTCCTTAATTTTAACCTAGATCAGATGATCAAATCATCAGAAAATAGTCTACAGAACAATATTATAACTTAATACGAACTCACACATGATCCTAAAATGTACATCCCTCACCTCGTATGTAAAATTACCAAAATGCCTCTAGGCACAAAACTACCAAAATGCCCCTCTCGGGCCTAAATCACCAAAACAGCCTTCTCGTAAGTAGAATCACCCACATAACCCTATTGTGTGTTAATTTACACAAAAATAAATTTCTTAGGTCAAATTACCAAAATACCCCTTCGGGGTGGCAAATTACCAAAATACCCCCCGTTACACTTGCATCATCAAAATGATCTTTCTATAAGATGAATCACTAAAATATCCTTACCGTATGTAAATTTACTCAAAAATACTCTTTTTGGGTAAAATTACCAAAATACCCACTCGGGGTTTCCTGCACCGAAAAAATTCTAAAAAATATCTTAAATGCTATTTTAAGCATCTTGATGTTATTTATAAATGAAAAGGTATTTTTAAAAATTTTTGCCAGAAAATCTCGAACCGGTGTCTAGACCGAGGGCTAATAGGCCAATTTCAGAAAATAATAATAATAATAATAATTCTATCAGCCTCAGAATGGCTCACAATTTTAGACAATGGATCATACCAGTAAAATAGGGTTTTCATAAAATTTTTAGATTAAAATAACTTGGTTTACTATGCTAAGTAATTCAGTAAATATTTTTAATCGATACCCCGATTTAGCACCCTTTGCGGAGCCCAAAATTTTCCAAAACATTCTAGAGCGTAGGTCTCATAAAAATATTGGGGGTTACAGTTTTGTGTTTTTTTTCAAATAAATTTCTAAATATGTTTTTAAAATTTGTAAAGAAACTGCTGGAATAAATAAACTTTAGCGACACTTTTGGGTTAAAATAATTATTAAAACCCAAATCACTGTTCACCGTTCCTATCCTTCGGCAGTGCAAATTCCCAGGTAACACACTTACAAAGCCACTTACCATTACACCCTCCTTCACCTTCCTTTACCTTTACATATATGTGTATATGTATATATGTCCAAAATTCATACCAATACACAACGAAACACACACCTATGCACCTTATAAGCTCACAATTACACATATATGATGAACACACACACTCATATCCACTGTACCATGAGCAAATACACATACATATTCCAAATCACACTAAGAAAACATGGATTACCATTAAGAAAGAATCCTTCAATTTTCTCCACTTTTCCCTTTCCCTCTCTCTCCTCTCTTTTTCCCCTGTTTTCCTTCTTGCCGAGCACAATATTCCGTTTCTTTCTCTGTTTTTATTTCCTGTTTTGGTCTACTTTTTTTTTATTCTCTTCTTTTTCTTTTCCCTTTTCTTTTCCTGAAGCTCCCTTATCCACCCAAGACCCATTATTAGACTTCTATAATTAGCTTAGCTTAGTCACCTAAGCTAGTGCGACGTGGTGGCACATTCTAAAAAAAATATAGCATCTAAACATTTTTTTTATAAAATTGCACAAATGGCACCCAACTTTACGTAATTACATAATAGTCCCAAATTTTGTATAATCACATTCAAACCCCTAAAATCATGCTAATCATTCTCAATTTGATTACACATCGCTAAATTACGTACTAGTATTTAGTCAGTTATTTTTCATCACTAAAATTAAAATTTACATTTATGCTCTAAAAAATTTACAATTTACATTTTTTCTCAAAATCTTTTTAAGCTCCTATGCACTACTAACACCCGGGTATTGCCCATAATTAGCGTTCGTTTATTTTTCGGGTCACAAATGACTATTTTAAATAGCTCCCGAAGTTCAGAGTATTACATGTAACCTTGAACATGATAGAGTGTCTTCAACCTTCTCGGCCAATTCTTTGAACCCGTGTCTCACCTAGTCTTCCTCAGCTACCTAATTTTTCAAAAGTACCCTAAGAGAGTTGACTTTCAATTCCACCAAGAGCGCGACCTCCATATTGTAGAATAATGAATATGGGGTAACCCGAGTCGACGTTCTCACCGATGTTCTATTGCCCCAAAGTACGTACAAAAGCTTATATGGCCAACGCTTACATGAATTCATCATTTTACTCAACATGCTCTTATTGGCAGCCTCGACAGCCACATTTGTTTGTGGTCAGTATGGTGACGAATGGTGTCGGGTAATACCATACTCCTCGGCTAGGTCTAAGACTTCTCCTTCAAAATGTAACTCGTTATCTGATATCAGCTCCTGGGGTACTCCATATCTATAAATGATGTTAGTTCGAATAACTAAGCTACCTTCCTAGCATTGATCACGGCATTTGAAGTGGCTTCCGCCCACTTTGTGAAGTAATCTATGGCTATCAGTATGAACTCATGTCCAGTAGAAGCCTTGGGACTGATCTTCCCTATCACATATATACCCCAAATTGAGAACGACCAACGGGAGGTCATGTTGAAGAACTCTCAGGGAGGAAGATGTTGCAAGTTAGCATACCCTTGACATTTATGACATCTCTTCACATAGTCGAACAATCTCGCTCCATAGTACTCCAATGATATCCATGTCAGAAGACTTCCTTCGCCAGCATCCACCCATTCATGTATGGTCCACACTCTTGTGCATGCATATCTTCCATGATTTGACTGGTTTCTCCTTCAGTTTCACACAATAGGGGTTCTCCATCACAATGTCTCTTCTACAGTCTCTAGTTACATGTGATGAACTGTGCTACCCACCTTCTTAAAGCTAGTCAATCCTTCACGGAACACACTTCAGGATATTTTTAGTGTCGAATGAGATTCTGTATATCAATATGTAATGGCTCGGCAAGACCATCTTCTTCTACAGATGCCATTACGAAGCAGTATGCTAGTCAGTCTCTTTTCTATATGACAAACGGCTCTAGCATTACAAGAAACAGGGCCTTTAGCGACTACCCAAAAAAGCAGTTGTTAAGTCCTAGTTTAGTGACCACTCTTACTAGGGGTCGCTAAATGAAGTCAAAATGTTGCGGGGTTAACCAAAAAAGTTGGCACGTAATTTAGCGACAGCTTTAGTGACCGCGACAGAGGTTGCTATTTTAGCGACAACATTTAGCGATAGATTAGAATTGGCTAACTTTAGCTACCGCTGTGGCGGTCGCTAACATTAGCGACCACTTCGTTTCTCTCACTCTCACTGGTTTGTATAAAAGGCACCCTAATCTCTCACTCTCACTCTCTGTTTCTTCTCCCTACACGAATTGTGTGCCACCTCTATCTCTCCCCACCACCGTGCAACGCCGCTGAAGACCAGTTGCCCGACGGAACCCTTCCCCGCTGGCAAGCCCTATTCACCCTAAACCCTTCCCCGTCGAAAAGCCACATCGCCACAAACCCACTGGCAAGCCTAGCTCACCATGAAGCTACGGACGTTGCCACTGTTGCCGGCCATGCCACTGCAACTGTTAATCTTCTCCAACCTTTTATCTCACAAGCTAGCGAGTTAGAGCCATAAACTCCTAATCTTCTCCAATCCGAATTTCGTTTTGTGAGACAGACACACAGTGACAGTGGGAAATTCTTTAAGCTACTTTTCTTTTTGGATTTGACCTTCCTTTCAAATATAAAGTAATTCGGTCGAATAAAAAGCCATTTCATTCAAATGAAACGTTTCACTTGATTCTGACTTTAGTCTCTGATCTTTACAATCGATCAAAACTTCAATTCCATTCGAATGAAACCTTTCATTTGCTATTGCTTTTTAGTCTCCGAACTTTCAGTCGATCAAAACTTCAATTCCATTCGAGTCATCACCTCTTCGTTGTAAATTGAAACTACTTCCATTGCTTTGGGAAGCACGTTGATTAGAATATACCGTCATTTGCATGGCTTTCCAATCTTTGGATCAATGTATTTGTTAGATTAGTATTTTATTTGAGTGTGCTATATAGATTTGGTTTAGATTAGTATTTTATATGAGTGTGTTACATAGATTTTGCTAAAAGCTTAGGTGAAGTATTATTCTATGAAAAGTACCTATTACATTTTTTTTTGGAAGTACTTCTCTTTCTTAGAAAAAAAAAAACCACGTCTGATCTACTTCTTTTTCAGCCCGTCACGATATTGATAAGTCCATATGTCTCACCATTATAAGAGATGATTTCTTTTAATTCTACTCCAGTGTCTTCCGCAGTCACTGCTGGCCAAGTTGAAGGAGCTGATGATTCAAATAATGTAAACATAGATAATTTTGAAGCAGATATGGTTATAAATCATTACAAACAATCTCAAACTCAGGTCTTACGTTTATCTTGTGTGGAATTTATGGTATCTATCATTTGGTTTAATTTTGGAAGTATAGTTAATGTTGTAGAATGCAATGTCCATAATTTCTTCGCTTTTTCATGTCATTGATTAATCTTACCCATGCCTATTACTTTTCGCTGTAATATTGGAAGTACGTTTACTGCTGATTGAAGTATATTTAAATAATTAGTTCACCTTTGCCTATCTTGGATCAACTTAACTTTAGTTTAATATGTTTTGAGTAATATACATGGATCTTGCATTTTATAGTTCAAGTAAGTGCAACTATTATTCAATTTACATTTGTAATAGCCTGTTGTTTCTGGATGTTCATGTCTTGGTTAAAGAAATGGAGGTTGAAAATAGCTTCAAGCTTTATCATCACCTGCACTTGTTGTAATTTTGATTATCCTTTAATAAATATTCAAAACACGTCAAAAGCAATCTCTGTAGTGTTTTTGAGTATTGGTTATACCTATTGTTTGCTAATAATTGCACTAGTGCATTTATATTACAAAACTATCCCTTGAGTTTTACATGTTTTTGCACTTTTCCCCTAGTGTTTAAAACTTTTGCAATAATCCCTTGAGGTTGACAAAACCATGGCAAATAGCTCCAAAACCGAACGGCTGTTCAAATTCAGTCATTAATGAGCTTACGTGCACAGCACACCTAGTTTTTGCATGGGTAGATCGGTCATTTTAGACCCTAATCCCTCTAAAAACCCTAAACCTCCATTACTTTCTTCTCTATCTTCCTCTCCTAGAACCCTAAATTTGATGTTAAAACAAACATCACATGAACTAGGGAGTTTGACATATGTAAAATCTATGTAAGCACAAAGTGATCCAATTGATGCTTTGAAAGATTTGTGATTTCTTCTATTTTTCATATATAATTTGCTTTTGATTCTTGTCCTACATTGTTCCAGAATCTTACACAAAAAATCTTTTTCTGGAAACATTCCCAAAGAAATTGGGATTTGAAGGAGATGGAAGCACTGAACTTGGGATATAATAACTTTAATGGGCCACTTCCATTTGACCTCGGCAATAATCTCTCCTTGTCAATTAACTACCACTGTCGGCAAAAACCCCCCTTGCGAAGTGCTGTAGAAGCATTGATCAGATAGGGTATGTTGATGGTGATGGTGGTGGGTTTGTAGCGCGTGATGTAAAGGGAGACAGAGCAGGGAAAGATGAGGGACAAGTCGTTGTGGTGGTGTGGCGGGTGGGGGATTGGCGGTGGTACTGGATTTGCAGTGGTCGTCGAGGGCTTGAGACTGGGCGACCTGGGTAGCAATGAGGCAGAAGAGACGTTCACGGAGGCAGGAGGCATAGACGCCGACACCGCTGCTGAGATCAGTGGCATGGTGCTTCTTGCACCTCATTTACATGACTGCTGTGTGCACTATGTGCACACTATGGGCATCTATGTATGTGGGTGTGGCATTTTAATATCTGATCACCAGATCAAGAATCAATAAGTCATATTTCTATAATTTGCAAGCAAGAACCTGAATTAGAAAGATTGGGATCGAAAATTACCAATCTATCCATGCCAAAACCGTGTGTGCTGTGCACATGTGGTCTTAACGGCAGAATTTAAGCGGCAGTTCAGTTTTGGAGCCGTTTACAATGGTTTTGTCAACCTTGGAGGACATTATTGCAAAAATTATAAACACGAGGAGCAAAGTGCAAATGCATGTAAACCTCAGGGGACAGTATTGTCATTAACCCATTATTTTTCTTTGAATTAGATACATAGGCTGATATGTGAGGTTAAAATTTTAGGTATAAATACTGCTACAAGTTAATTTTTTTTTATAAATACATTAGCTATTTTTATGAGTTTGTTGATTTCATGCAGCACGGACTTGTGCTTAGTGCTGATGAATTTTTACGTAAGAGGACGTAAAAGTGTGAAGAAAAGGGGCGTATGAGGTGCGGGAGTGCCAGGACTTTTCGGTTTACTCCCTCTTCCTGTCTATACTTGCAGGAATGAGGAAAAGTGTTGATCACATATGGAAGAAGCCCTTGGTATTTTGTGATGACGATGGTTATGAGGATCGTGGAGCAGGGAACAACTTCACGAGGTCATTCATCAAGTCAATGAAGAAAGCAACGAAGATATAACAGTAAATAAATAAGTTTGTGTAGTGTATTGTAACTCTAGTTCTTAATGTTAGTTAGAGAGTGTTAGCCATCATTCTTTTAGTTGAATAAACTTGTGAGACTTTATATATAATTGTATGCGATTTGTTGCGTATAAAGTTTGATTTTATCATTGCAATAACAGCTTGTTTGAACCAACGAGTTTAGCATTAGTGTAATGATCAGGATTACTGATTTAACCAAATCAAATGCAAAATTCGTTCTAAAAAGATTAAAATGCAAAAAAAAATTAAATTAGCAAAAGTAAAAATTAATTGCTAACAAAAAATTTAGCGACTGCTACAATAGTTGTTAATTTAGTCAACTCGGTCGCTAATAAAATAAATATTGAATGCAAAAACAAAAGATTTTAGAAATCGCCAATCAAGATCGCTAAATCTATTCTGCGGTCGTTAATTTTAGCGATTGCAGAATTTTTGCAGTCACTAAAATTTAACGACCTGGCATAAAATGACCGCTTTAGGGACCGCCATCTGCGGTCACTAAACCCGATTAGTGACCATAGAATATCATTTAGCGATCACCAGCGGCTCTGTTTCTTGTAGTGTAGCTAATGTCCTTTGGGTATGTCTACTGTTGATGTAAGGGTAAAGTTGTTCTTGGCTCTGGGCAGGTAATGTAATTCTACGTCTTCAAATTGGTCTACTCTTGTGCAAGTGGGCATGACATGCTTGCAGGCGTTTATCTCTAATTCTCCATATACCCTGGATATGGTATATGACTAATGTTGAATCTCTATACACTGTGATATCCTGAACTCTAAGGTTTAGGGCCATATCTAAACTGATGATACAAGCTTCGTATTCTTAGTACCATCAAAAGTTAGCTTTGTAGCTATGGTTGCATGGGCTTCATCTGGCAATACCAACAATATCCTTACTCCAAAACCTTTGTTGTTCACTGTTCCATCAAAATACAACTGCCACCTCATATCTGTTTCAACACTACATACTCATTTATTTGGGAACTTCACCTCTTTTTAACTAGTATCATCTGTTTGGTAATCGGCTAATAGGTCAGCCACGACCTTTCCTTTGATCAACTTTTGCGTGACAGAGATAATGTCACATTTCGACAACAACAAAAGCCATTTGGCTGTGTTGTTCGACAGGACATGCATCTCAAACAGGTACTTCATGGGGTCCATTCTGATTGACAACCTAATGGGGTACACCAGGACATAATGTCTCAACCTTTGTGTTTCCGAAACTAAAGATACACATGTTTTCTCGAGGGCTAAATATTTCACCTCACCTTGGGTCAGCTTCTTTCTTACGTAGTGTATGTCCTTCTTAACCAATGACTCTCCAGTTATTGGGCTAACGTGGCTCCGGGTGTGGTATCAGTCACGGTCAGGTATAGTAACAAAGGGCTACAAGTTATAGGCAGGCTTAGGACTTGGGGTTTCTAAGATTCTTCTTGATTTTTTCAAAGGCTTATTGGCATGAGGGTTCCATTCTTTGCTCAAATCGTTCTTCGATAATTTAAACATGGGTTCCCAGATCATAGTTAACTGGGATATGAACTGACTAAAATACTGAATTCTACCTAAGAATTCTGGAATCTCCTTCTCGGTTTTGGGTAGGGGCATCTTAATCGTGGCTTTGATTTTGGCTGGATCCGCTTCTATCATTTTCAGCTGTGACTCCAAACACACACTTCTAAGGGTTCAATCTCACCTTGTACTGCCTTAACCTTTTAAAGTATCTCCTCAACACTATACAATGCTTTGCCCTCTTCCTTGATTTGATGATCGTATCATCCACCTACACTTCTACCTCCTTATGGATCATACCATGCAACAGGGTAGCAGCGGCACTTTAGTATGTAGCCTTGGCATTCTCTAAACTGAATGGCATTCCTGTGTAAATAGAAGGTACCTTAGGGGGTGGTGAAGGTTGTCATTTCTTGATCTTCAAGAGCCATTTTTATCTAGTTATGCCCCGCAAAACAATCCATGAAGGACACAAACTCATGCTTGGATGGTGTTGTCTATGATCAAGTCTATGGTGGGCAAAGGGAAACCATCTTTCGGAAAGGCTCAGATTAGGTCTCGATAGTCAGTACATATCTTAACTTGATCAAGAAAGGTTTAGGGATGGGTACGATGTTTGATAGCTAGGTAGGGTACTCAATCACTCGGACGAACCCAATGTGTAGTAACTTTGTCACCTCCTCCTTAACCTTCAAGGACCACTCTGGTCTTAACTTGTGGAGTTTTTGCGTGACTCGTTTGGCTTCGAGTAAGATAGGTAGGTGGTGTTCCACGATGGATGGTCATATACCGGGCATGTAACTTTACGACCAAGTAAATACATTGATGAATTCTCTAAGGAGTGCAATCATTTATTCTCTTTCTCCCTTATCTAGACTACCCCCCCCCCCCCCAAACTTTGATTTCATTTATATTTTTGTGGTTGCCTATGTTTACTTTGATTGTTCCCTCGACCATTGGCTTGATACGATTAGATTCCCCGTTTTCAACAACACTTCTTTTATATATTTTTTCTCTTTTAAGTCCATTAGGTGCGACTCATCATTAACATAGTTGATTACTTCATCATAGCCAATATCAGCAAACAAATGATAATCAAAATAAAAAATTATATCATCAATTAGGTAGTCTGGAAACACATAATAGGTAAACAGATTTAAATTGGCTAAGGTGACATATATAAGCATCCAAGTCTTCCGGCTCCGAAAAATCTTTGGCAGCAGGACTTCCCTCGGTAACCTCTCCCACAATTAGCGATCCATACTCGATCATCCAATTCTATGTGTCGTTACGTGCTTGAGTTATTAGGCATGCTGGGTTTGTGACTTGGTCATCCACTTAACAGATTAGCACCGAGACAAACATATCTGTGAAGCATGCGTCACTGCTTCTAACTCTATCAACTCCATCAAATTTGAGACTTCTTCAATACCTGGCTCGGTTTGAACTGGCAGTTGTTCATCCTCGACCCACTGGAAGTCATAATAGGGATCTTGGTCATGCTCTTGTGTTTCTCATTTTCCTTATCCTTTTTGGCCAAGGCAAACTTCCGAATAGCTTCCTCCATCTCCTTTCTGGTTGGCTAGTATCCCAAGCCGAACTAGTTTTTCTTATTTTTCATATCCAGGAAGTTGTGAATTCCTTGACTGATTTGGCCAAAGCCTTTTCTTGGAAAACAGTAGGATATCTTCAATATGGGGAGCATTGTGTGTTACTGTAGGGGGCAACGGTGAGGAAGTTTTCACCGTGACAAACTTCCGCATACTCTAGACACTAAACCAGGTGATCCATTTTAAATCCATTGACCAGAATATCCAAAGAATCACGTGGCACTTGAACACTATCCTTCTTGACTTGTCGAATCTGCGACAACTACAAATCTAACATTATAGTAAAAACGACATCATTCAACACAAACCTGAACTTTTGGTGCAATGTAGAGGAAATTTTTCCCACAGAGCATCCCAACAGAAGATTTAAGGCAACCAAAACATCCAACATACTCAGCATCAAAGCTAGAAGAACCCACAGTCATTGGCAGTTTCACTGTACCAATTACCTCCATTCTAGTGTTATCATATGCTCGGATGGGTTAGTTGGAGGGAATGAATTCTGACAGGTCTATGCTGTGAGTGTGAACAGTGCGTAGGGGACAAACATATAGAGGAAAACCATCGTCTATAAGGATTAGAGGAATCCTTTTGTCAAGCGCTCGCATAGAGTGGATCATTGTGGCTTGATCCCATTTTAGGCAGGTCAAATTTAAAAAATGTGAGAACCCTAGCACTTGGGATAGATCGTCAAGCTGGGTTTGGATTGGTATCTGGACTTTACTGAGGAGCTTGATAAGGGCTTGACATTAAGAGTATGAGGCTGACAACAACGCCCTCTAGAAATATTGGCTTGGGTCATCTTTAGCTGCCTGAGAACCTCATAATTAGGAAGGTCTTTAGAGAACAATAGATTGGATGTTGCTGGCTGGGATGGGGTCAAGTGAACTTAACTTGATCGGGTTAAGTGGAATATATTGGCATTGGGTCGATACATAAACCTGGTTCTATTCATCACATTCTTCTTCAACTACAAAGGTCTCTCTATCTATTAACTCTTCCCAAGTAATCACATAGAAAAACTGTGGTAGAGAATCATAAGCAAATATTGACATCGAAAATGGCTGGCTGGCTAGAACGACAAGAACAATCGGATCCATAACTGATTGGCTGTCATTAATGCGGTTAACCCTAGGAGGAGGCAAGTGTTCTTTTCAGACATTCGGTCTAACATGAGGAAAAACTTCATCCTTGTCAACGAGGTCTTATGTGGTGTGCTAGAGGGTGATGCATCCTCTATGGGGTGACCCTTTCCCTGATGGTAATCACAAAAGGCATTCACGCCATATCTTTTGGGTATCAATGCTGGAGTAGGTGTAGGCGGTAGCTTAAAAATCTTTCATTCCTCAACACCTCTTCAAAGACTTTGTGGAGTGGTTCATTTAACGATGTTAACTTCCTCCTAGGCTCCATAGTGGTTTCCCGCATCACTGCCTGAGGTACTTGTATGGTGTTGACATTGTTTGCTACTGCTGGCTGAGGATACACATTAGAACTTCTTGGGCTGCCTCAGCAAGTTCCTGGTGGTTTCGACTCTCGAGAGATGGTTCCCTTATTGATTGCATCTATATGAGCGTAATAACCGGTATTTTAGGAGCTGTTTAAAAATCATCTATGCTCTGAAAAAATAAACAGGCAATAATTTTGAGTAATGCTCCGGTATTAGTAGAGTATGGAAGCTTAAAATGATTTTTGGATCAAAATGTAATTTTAAAAATGTTTGGGGTCAATTTTTAATTTTGAAAAACTTTGGGGGCTAATTTACAAATTTGAAAACTATGTATTATGTGTCAAGATTTTAGAAATTGGTCATAAAGTGGCCACCTCCTACATCCTAGTTGGTGACTAATGTAATTATATTATAAACAAATAAGTGGATAAAGTCTTAAGAGAAATAAAGAAATAGAAAGGAAATTTGAGGGAGGAAAATATAAATAAGAAAAAAACATAAGAAACAAGAGAACAAGGACATAGCACAGTGGCTCGGTACAAATACAGAAAAGAAGAAGAAGTAGAGCTTTAAGGAGAGAGAGAGAGACCTTGCAAGGGTAATTCCTCTACCCTTTTTAGTGTCTGATTTAGTGTGTTAATTCATTGTGTGGATGTGTGAGTTTCAGTACGTGTAATCGTGAGGCTGTGTTTTTGTGTGTAAGTTTATGTGTTTTCCAGCGTGTAAGGCCCCGGTTGTGTGAGTAAGTGAGTGAAATGACGTAGGGGAAGGGGTGGGGGAAGTAGCAATAACAAGGCTGCTGTTGCACATGAATAGTGTATGAGTTCATTTGGTTGAGTGGAGGAAGAACCCGTGTATTCTTTGTGTACCCACCTGTAGTAGCATCAGTGGTGTTGGGTAGTATGTCTGTGTTTTAGAAGTGAGACTCGTGGGGGTTAAGGGATGAAATTCAATGTGCAACTATGTGTTTTAGGGCTGTAGTAGTAGTGACTATGTGTGTGTGTGCACATGCGCGAGCGAGCATGTGTGTGTGTGTGTGTGACAGCGTGATATAAGTGAGTGACAGTTTGAATTATGCGTGTGTAATTGTGTTGTGTTAGTGTGTGTTTTGGTGTAATTAGGTTTATGTGGGTGTTTAGGTTGGGGTATGTGTGTGTGTTTGTGTTCGGCAGAGTGAAGAAGACAAGTGTGTGTGTGTTTAGGTGAAATATTGTGTGCTAATTTGAATAGTGACTTGTAATTGTCACTAAAGAGGATAAGTGATAGCTATTTTTAGCAAAACCAGCTTCTGAGCGCTCGATCCGGACACTGTTCGGGATTTTGGGACAAAAATTTCCTGAGACACTTTTTAGCCTAAAAATAACTTTAGGATACTTAAAATAGTGTTTTAATGTGTCTTCGGTTCGAAATCCTCAGGTGTATTTTGATAATTTGCCACACAGATAAGGTATTTTGATAATTTTACCTATAAAAGGTACTTTCTGGATAAATTCACATACAATAAGGATATTTTAGCGATTCTATGTAACGAAAGGCTATTTTGGTGATTAAAGTACGAGAGGGGTATTTTTGGTAATTTTACACATAAGGGGCATTTTGGTGATTTTACATACCTGGTGCAGGGGCCATTCTGGGAGTATGCCTGAGTCAGCATTGAATTTATAATATCATAGTTTAGACTATATTCTAATCATTTGATTGATTCGTTTAGGTTAAAGCCAAAGACTTTCTAAATAGAATTAGCTTCGGATCTAAGTAAGGATTTCTATCTGAACCATGGGTAAGGACTTCTACATCTGAACCCTAATTTCGATAACTTGTAATCTTATTTATTCTTTCGATTTGCTTATAGCTATTGTCAAACATTGAGATTTGGATTGCATGTTATTGTCAGGAAAATCCCAACATTAAACCTGAATTGGTTATTTGGAGATCTTATTGATACTCGCCTATCATCGCATGTTGAGCAAATTTGATAATTAGTTGCATTCTTTCTTCTGAATTGTTGTGCCTAAATTCGATAATTGTTCGTATTTGTTCTTTCTATTTGTTGAGGCTATTCTTGAATCCTGAATGATGAATATATATCAGCATGTTTAAATGTCATCGAAACCCTAATTGATTTCAGTTAATTGAATTCATGTTGATGCTTATTTTTATTGCATGTCAAGCATTGAATTTCTTGTTGATTCTATGATTGTTGTTTCCTGTGTTGACTTGAGAATCTATTCCGATGGGGAGGCGTTAAAGAGGTCTGAACTTGCGTAAGTATGAAAGGCTAGTTCCTTGATCGATGGAAATGGCTAGTTATTATACATCATGCATGTGTACTCTGTGCATTGCTTAAATGGCATTGCCTCTGCCCAGTATCAATATTTTTTGAATTTGCTTACTTTGTATCTTACAATAATTATTTTTGAAAATTGACGTTCAAATGAATGTCGCTTAAAGGGGATTGAGTTGAAACTCTTTCCCATATTGTGATTAAATTGTTTGTGATTGTCTGATATCCTTCCCCTATTGCCCTTTGAAGTAAATGTGTTCGTTTTGAAAAATCATAATTGCATTTTAAAATGATGGCTTTGAAAATGATTGTTTTGGTATGTGTTTATGATTGTTAATAATCGTTTTGAAACCTATTATGATTGTTAATGTGAGTTTTGGTATCTATTTATGATTGATTATGATCTTTTTGGAAATCATCAAACTATTTATGATCATTTGAAATATCTTGAAAAATTATTATCGGATGGAATCTTGAGTTATTTGTAATTCCTTCGGTTGTCCTTAAACGACCTTACTAAGCTCTCAAAAGCTTACCCTTCGTTTGATTTCTCTTCTGCAAGTAATAATTAGCTGTAGAATGCTCGAGAATTGGATTAGAGCCTATGTGGCATTCCGGAGAGCCCACCACCACTGTATAGTAAGACCCCTGCGTGGGTCTCTAATGTTAACTCGTTCTATACGAACTTGAGTTTATGAAGAACGTAAGTTTTAGTAGTTTAAGTTTAAGCAGTGTTTTCTTTTTCTTTTTTCTTTTTGAAAATCTTGTATTTTGAAGAGTTTGAGTTAATATCTAATTAGATACTCTGAAGTATGTGACAGTAAGCAGAGTTTGATGTGATTTGATGAAAGTGATAGGTTAATGCTCCGGGAGTTTGGGCAATGGAGCTCTGGATTTTCGGAATGTTACAAGGAGGGATCCCATAAGAGCTTTGAACGACATGTGGTAGTGGCCAAATATGTAATCTTGGTAGACTGGAAGCAGGTCACTCCTCACAATGTTCACTTACTTTTTCTCTATCAGGCGGCTCACCATCTGAGCTGCCTTATTTCTCCACCTCATTATGAAAGCTGAAACATACTCTCTCGGCTCTTGCTTCGTGGTTTCTAAATCTCTTTGAGTGATATCTAGGTCTGCATTATACTGGCATTGTCTGAAAAACTCTCTCACAACATCTTCCCATGTGCGGACTCAGGCTTCATCCAAACTAAGGAACTTTTGGGAAGTGACTAGAGTGAGGGTACGGTGGAACAACTGTATCAAATAATTTTGATTTACCCTATATGAGGCCAACCCTCGCATGTAAATTTTCACATGAATCTTGGGATCTGTGGTTCCGTCAAATTTATCCATCTCCAGCATCTTGAACTTGAGGGATAGCCTATCCTCGGGGTTCATGGTTGAGGCACTGAGGTTTAACATGTCATCTCATCTCAGTTAACTGGGACTCGAGTGCGGCTAACTTATCCTTCCATTTAGGTACAGGATGACGTTTTGTTTCTTTTTTCTCAAACTCATACATACTACTCAAACTCCAAACCCTTCTTCTTATAATCTTTCTTTCCATCCTCTTCTGGTTCTTTCCTACCTTCCCTTTTAAGGTTAGCTAATTCCCCGGCGATTCAGGATTGTTGCTTGGGTAGGATAGTAAAACCATTCTGAAGATCTGTGAAATTCTTTGGCCAAATGGAGTTTGTGAGAGTTTTCTGGACGAGTATCGATACCAACCATGCTTAGCTTAACTGTATACAGAAAGTTGTTGAAAAAGTTGATACATTACACATAGAATTAACTAGCTGGCTCATACCCCAATAAGGGTGAGGGGGATTTTTCTAGTCTGTATTTTTGGAAAAAAGGCTGATTAACCATCCGGTTATCTTCATGGATAACTGCCCGGTTGATGAGTGTGGTTTGGGGAACGTTTCTGGACATTATTCTAAAGGATAAGGTTTTTCGACTAACCGTCTAGTTTTTTTTTTTGGGGGGGGGGGGGTAACCAGCTGGTTGGTAAGTAGGCTAAGGATTTTTTTCCTGGGAAGTTTTCCAGAAATTTTCTGAGGCCAAAGACTTTGACTAACCGGCCAATGAAACTGACGAATAACTGGACGATTGGTCAGTCGGTTGGATCAAGGTATGAACTAGAAATTTTCAAAATTTTCAAATAATTACACATATTAACTAACCGTCTGGTTGGAAATGTGGATGACCGGCCCGTTAGTTAGAGTCTCCCTTTTTTTTTTCTGAAATTACCAGTTTAGCTTAAAGAATGTTGGTGGTTTCCCTACCAATATGCCATAGGCTAATACATGTATTATCCCAACAAAGTGCAGAACAACGAATGGTCTGGGTGTGACCTTTCCTCATAACACCAATGTAAAGGTCACTTTATCGGCTCGACCGTGGCATATACCTCCCCCCCCCCCCCGCACATAATTATAAAGTTAATAATGGGCGATCACAAGTACGTATACCAGCCATTTAATATACCAAAAAATAAGATTAATCTCTAATATGAGGCACGTGGAGTTGAGAACTTGATCGACAAATTGCCTTGAGCCAAGGAGAACCAGGGGCCTCGAATGTGTCACTCAAATACGTGGTTTGCGGTGAGACATGTGCCTCTGTGAGATATGAAAATAAAAGTGCTAGTACCACAATTTCGTCACATTGTACATACCATAGAAAAATACAACAAGGCCAACAAATAAGAGAAACGTTTCAAGTCTAGTCATCTTAGTGTTTTTGGTCCCCATCCGAGTTTCCACTTGCCAAATAAATCTATAAAATGGATATATTTAGGAGTTACAATCGTATTTAATTTGAAGAAATGGAAAAATAAGAATAACCTTAAAAATGACTCAAAAGTGTCCGAAAGGACAACAAGCCTATCGAAACTGGGAGAGGGGTCGGTTACGCAACTGGAAGGTGTCAGGCACTCGCCGTGCCATTTCAGTCTCTACTTCCTTTCTAGTGATTTTTGGCCTAAAAACACGTAGCATATAAAATGAGAGTCACCCTAAGCTAATTTTTATGATTATTTGGCTTGAACTCCACAACATGGGTCAAGTGGCTTACATATCTAATTGGACTAGTCGGAATCACAAAAGAAACCACCATAGTTCGACACTGATCTTATGGGAAGTAGTCTACACTTTGGGACATAGACTTAGACAAAGAAAATGAAACAACTCATTTTGTTGTTTTGAAATGAAATGTGAGTACGGGAAATAGGAGAATCTATTTGATTTCTACCCTAAGAAATCTGGTCAAGGATACCTCGCAATGCAGCTTACCAGGATGACTCGGGGATATTCTTCGTTGGATCCACAATGGAAAGAATAAGAAAATAATTTTAGACTTATTTGAATGACTAAGATTCTCGAGAGAGGTTGGACATCACTTCACTAAGAAATGGCGTGTAACTAAAGAGAATAAGTTTCTGGACCTAATGTCTGACCCTTAAAATGGAGCCCAGGACCCCTTTCTATAGTACTCAGGGTCGCATAATCTGATAAGATTGGCAATGCCAGTCTTCATGGCCGGAGACAAATTTGGATAAAAGATGAAATCACAGATTCAGGAAAGTCAGCTAACCGGTCGGTTAATTGAAAATAGGCCGGTTCATCCGATTTATTAAAAATATTTTGGAATTTCAAAGCATTATGTGACCCTAATTTAGGTAATTATCTCTGAAATCACGAATGGGATATAGCAGATTTTGGATAAGTCATTTCTTAACCAACAAATAGATTTATTTTATCTTTATATCAAGGATATAAATCATGGATTATTTTCTCAAATCATCTAGACAGATGACATCAATCAAGATAATCTAGACTATGGATCGGACTTACATATATTGACTGGACTGATGCAATGGACTGGACTGGACTAGCTCAATTAATTAAGTAAAATTGGACTGAATTAATTAATTAAACTACATTACTAAGCACATACTCAATAATGCATTTTAATAAACAATAAAGCCCATTACTTAATTAACTAAAAATGCCTACAAAAATGAAGTGTCTACAATAGCTTTCAAAAGTTGAAGGTAAAGTTAGTAACCGCACCAGTGCTTATATTGCCATCTGAATCCGATGGATTTGCGATATATAGTGATGCATCTCGAGAAGGGTTAGCGGGTGTTCTTATGTAAATGGAAAGGTAGTCGCTTATGCCTCGAGATGACTGAGAAACCATGAGAAGAATTACCCGTCACATGATCTAGAGTTGGCAATAGTTGTGTTTGGTTTAAAAATTTGGAGACATTACCTATATGGTGTGACGCGTGAGATTTATACGTATCACAAAAGGTTAAAGTATATTTTCACACAAAAGGAGCTTAATAGAGATGGTGGTTAGAACTCCGTAAGTATTATGATTGGTCTATATTCTACCACCACGAGAAGGCACGTATGGTAGCTGATGCATTGAGCTGAAAATAGCAAACTTATCTTCCTTGATACCAGATAGAAAACTATCGTAGAAGATTTGAATAAGCTCAAAATTATTGTTCGGGTGAGAGAGGAAGGGAGCAGTAGCCTATTCCAGATAGAAATCTGACCTACACTACTTGATCGAATCAAGTAAGCTTAGGGTCATGAAGAGAAGTTACTTGATATCAGGAATGGGTTTAGAAAGAACAAAAAGGAAATTTTTAGTTAGAATAGAGAGGGAATTTATAGATATGAGGGTCAAGTATATGTTCCCCTTAGTAAGGAATTGAGGAAAGAAATTATGACCGATGCCCAAAGTTCTAAGTACTCAATTCATCCGGGAGAGACGAAGATGTATCAAGATTTGCGACAAAGTTTCTAGTGGCTAGGCATGAAGAAGGACATATCAAAGTTTGTATCAAAATGCATGACCAGTTAGCTGGTAAAACTTGATCATAGAAAGACCGCTGGATAACATCAACCACTACCTATCCCGAATGAAAGTGGGACCACATTACCATGGATTTTGTATCTGGATTACCCTTGACAAACTAATAAGAGTACATATATTTGTGTGATAGTGCATCGTTTGACAAAAACAACTTGATTTGTCTATAAGAGAGATATTCGACAGAACAACTGGCCCTAATGTATATCAAGGAGCTAGTTAGCCAATACGTTGTGCCGGTAACCATTGTATCTGATAAGGATACATGGAGTATGAGTACAATGTTTGATTCTTAGACAGATGGCAAATCTGAATGGACGATGCATATTTGGACGATATATCGAGTATGAACAATTACCCTTAATTGAGTTTTCGCACAACAATAGTTATTAAACAAGCATAGGTATGGCCCCATATGAGGTATTATATGGTCAAAAGTTTTGAATTCTGATTTCTTGGGATGTAGTCAGATATAGCTAAAAATACGCCTCCAATCTACAGACGACACGTGGCAGCTATGACACATAGTCCAAACTAGATTATTATTGATTAGGCACTTGCCATATCAGTCACCAGAAAGAATCCTTAAAGGATCCTACCTCTATCAAAGATTGAGATGTGATCCTCTAGGATCCTAATTTGATTCTGATTGGAAATATGCGAAACCTAATTCTACTAGGGTTCTCCTTCCTACTACTATATTAAGGGGCCTAAACCCTCAGGTATAAACAACTTCACACACAATTACACATTGTGTCTTACTGCTTTTTCAGAGTTCTACATTGTTAGTCATCTCTCACTCAAGCATCGGAGCGTTCCTCACTGAAACTCCACCCGAGAGTCACTCCGTGTTCTCTTTTACAGGCCTAGTCTCTGGTGTGGTTCCCAATCCAGCTTTTAGCTGCAACAGATTGGCGCCATCTATGGGACCCTCAGGGAACATGGCCAATCGTTCTTCATCTAGCGACTCTTCACACAGTTATTCTCAAAACCGTCATAGCTCTCGTCGACTTAGTCGTTCTCACGAGCAACGTTCAACATCTTCACATCGACGTGCCGGCTCTGCAGAAGATGTCCATATCAATGTGACATCTACCACTCCCGAATCAGAGACCAGATCTCGAAGAAATTAGTCTCCAACATTTACTCTGAAAAACGGCAACCTTCGTCATCGTTTGAACCGTCGACTGTTTAAAACACCCAATGACGACCTTACGAAAGAGATCCACAAACTGAAAGATGTCATAAACACTCTTCAATGAAAGCTTGACATGGCAGTGGATCCACCGTCTACCCATCATTCTCATCTTTACCCTAGCGACCTTCGTCTCCGTCTCACCTCCAAATCAAGCTACAGCCGCAAATATAGATCAGCGGCCGATCTGACATTCAATCCCAAAGAGAAGGGTAGAGAACACACAACCAGGAGTGCATCATGCTACCGTCGTGATCCATCCATAGAAGACAGTACTGACTCCTCTCCAGAACAGGTCACCAGAGCTGAGACCCCTTGAAGATCTATCCACATAATGAGGATGCCAGAGTTTTGTTTCCAAGAACGAGAATCCTGGAAGATTGTCACTAGATATCCTTCTCTAGAACGATCTCCCATGAGGGAAGAATTTGGATATCCATTATTTGAGGCCATCGAGAAGGCAAAGCTACCTCCCAATTTTTGAATGCCTCAATGTGACCTCTACGACTGAACTGGAGACCCGAGAGAACATGTTTACCAATTTAAAATGAACATGCTACTCCTCCAGGTCTAAGATGCTGTCATGAGCAGAGCCTTTCCTACCACACTGAGGAAGGTTACACATGCATGGTTCAAATCTCTACAACCGAGATCCATTTATTCCTTTGACCAATTATCGGATCTCTTTTAGAAATACTTTGTAAGCAGTCACTCCTGAAGGAAAAACTCGGCGAGTCTGCTTAACATTGTGCAAGAGAAAAACGAGTCTGTGGCATGCTTTCTCAGATGAGTCAACGAGGCCACTTTGGAGATTGATAACCTGGATGAATCCGTAAAGTATACTGCATTCCTCTGAGGCCTCCGACCAACATCCAAGTTTGCATTCTCTATTAACAAAAGTCCTCCAGGTAATATGAAGGCCCTTCTTGACAAGGCTAAAAAACACGTTCAAGCTGAACAATACCTGGAGACACACAGAGGACGACATGGAGAGGGGAGGGAAGAGCAGAAGAAGAGATCTTGGGAATTAACTCCCCAGGGGGGGAAAGTTAACAAAACATTCTAAACGAGACGAATGGCGTCCCAAAGACCCATTTGCCTTAGAAAATTTGACACCCCTCAATGCCAAACCATCACAAATACTTCACGAGATCAAAGACAACAATGCTCTCCAGTGGCCCAAAACAAACGGAACAAAGATTTATGGTGTCACTTTCACAACGATCATGGCCACTCAACTAAAAATTATGGGTCACTTAAGCGAGCAATCAAAGCCTTTATCAAGCGTGGCCAGTTGAGAAAGTTTGTAGCTCACAAAGAAGGACAATAACAGATACCTTCGGCCATTGAAGAAAGAGAAGATCGAGAAGAGAATGCAGGTACGATCAACACCATATCTAGAGGATTAGCCACATGAGGTTAATCAGGACAGGCTTGGAAAGCGTACGCCAGAAAAGTGTCCGTAACGAGCCAGCCCCTAAGTAAGAAACAAAAGTCTATGCCCGTAGCTATGATCACCTTTTCCGATGAAGATTCAAAAGACATAAAAATTCCTCATGATGATCAATTAGTTATCATGATCAAGGCTGGGAACTTCGATGTAAAGCGTGTTTTGGTTGATAAAGGGAGTTCCGCAGAAGTTTTATTTTACAATGCGTTCGAAAAGATGAACATTTCGATGGACCATCTTCAAAAGATGGATACGCCATTGTATGGATTCTCCAACCAGCCAGTTACAGTCGAAGGCATCATCGCACTCCCAATTGCGATCGGCACACCTCTGACGCAAGCGAACTTCATACTTGATTTTGTGGTGGTAAAGGTCCCCTCTGCATATAATGGCATATTGGGACGACCAGCAGTCAATCGGTTACAGGCTGTGGTGTCAACTTACCACCTCAAGATGAAGTTCCCCATGGAACACGAGATTGGAGAGGTGAAAGGAGACCAGACTACAGCTCGTCAGTGTACATGGCTTCATGTCGATCAAAGAATAAGGAAGCACTCATTATCAAAGACCTCCGAGAAAATACAAAGATACAAAGGGGAAAACCAGTTGAAGAGCTGGTAAGCATTGAAGTATATCTCAGAGAAGAAAACAAGACAGTTCGGATAAGTTTAAATCTCAAGGAAGACACCAAGCTTGAGCTGGTGAACCTATTGAGAGCCTATGCGGATGTCCTTGCATGGACAGTTGAAGACATGCCTAGAATTGATCCTGAGGTCATCACCCATAAGTTAAATGTCAATCCATAAAAAAAACCTGTCAAGCAGAAGAAGAGGAGTTTTGCGCCAGAAAGACAGGAGAAGATTGATTAAGAAGTAGATAAACTCCTAACGCCAATTTTATTGCAGAGATCTACTACCCGGACTAGATCGCCAATGTTGTCATGGTACCTAAACAAGGCGAATAATGGCAAATTGTATTGATTACACATATCTTCACAAAGCATGCCCGAAGGATAGCTACCCACTTCCAAGGATTGACCTTTTTATTGATGCTACTTCGGGTCACGAGCTGCTCAGTTTTATGGATGCATATTCTGGTTATAACTAGATCATGATGCACGAAGATGACGTCTCTAAAACTTTATTCATCATGGAGAGAGGGTTATACTGTTATAAAGTAATGCCCTTCGGACTCAAGAACACCGGGGCAACTTATCAACGCCTGGTAAACATGATCTTTTGAGACTTGATCGGAAAGAACATGGAGATCTATGTCGATGATATTCTCATCAAGAGTATAAAGTCTGAATTCCATGTCAAAGACTTGAAAGAAGCTTTCAACATCCTTCGAAAGTATAAAATGAAGCTGAATCCATTCAAATGCGCTTTTGGAGTTACATCGGGGAAATTTTTGCGGTTTATGGTTTCTTAACGAGGAATTGAGGCAAACCCACAAAAGATCAAGGACATTCAAACTATGACGTCCCCAAAAACCATTAAACAAGTGCAAGAGTTAACAGGATGGGTTACAGCCTTGGGAAGATTCATGGCTCGATTAGCTGAACGATGCTTGCCATTCTTCAAAGCCATCAGAAAAGTAAAAAAAAAATTCTGGACGGACAATTGTCAGAAATCGTTCGAAGAATTCAAAACATACTTGAGCTCTCCGCCCCTACTTTCGAAACCACTTCCCGGGGAAGACTTATTTCTGTACCTCTCGATCACCGAAGTTACAGTCAGCACTGTTTTAGTCAGAGAGAAGGATGGAGTCTAGAAACCTATATATTACATCAGCAAAGTCTTACAAGATGTAGAGACAAGATATCCAAAGATCGACAAGATTGCACTAGCCCTTATCATATCAGCTAGGCGTCTATAACCGTATTTCCAGTCTCATACCATTGTCGTCCTGACGGACCAACCACTTAGAAAGGTTTTATTGAGCCCCGAGGCATCAGGAAGATTGGTAAATCATTTCGTTGAGTTGGGGGAATTCGATATCCAATATATACCTCGCACTGCAATTAAAGCTCAAGCGCTAGCAGACTTTATTGTCGAGTGTACATCACCTGAAGACCCCCCTCAGTTGGTGATTTCTGAGGTTTCGGACCCTTGGAATCTTTATGTAGACGGCTCTTCAGCCATCGGTAGCAGTGGAGCCAGAATCATTCTTATCAGTCCAGAAGGTTTTATTGTCGAGTACGCACTTCGCTTTGGATTTTAGGCCTCAAATAATGAAGCAGAGTATGAGGCCCTCCTCGTAGGGATAAGACTGGCACACGCTCTAAAAGTGGACTCCCTATCAGTCTATAGTGATTCCCACCTGGTGGTCAATCATGTCTTAGGAGATTACGAAGCCAGGGACGAAAGAATGGCTCAATGTCTCCGATTGGTTAAGACGTCAGCTTCGAAGTTTAAGAACTTCACCATTCGTCAAATTCACCAAGATCAGAATACTCAGGTAGATACATTATCAAGGCTAGCTTCTGCCAAAGTGACAGACGTCCGACGCTTGGTTTACCTTGAGTTCTTCAAAGATCGTAGTATCAGTTCTCAAACTGAGATTGGAATGAAAGATCAAGAACCCCCTGTTGGATGGACATGATCATCAAATACTTGTCCACATGCGAATTACCAAGTGAAAGACGTGAGGCGAGGAACCTTCGTGTCAAAGCTGCTCAGTATGCATTAGTGGACAGGGTTCTATACAAAAAATCCTTCAGCCTTCCTTACCTCAGATGCTTACGCCCATCAGAATCCTTACGTGCATTGCAAGAAGTACATGAAAATCTTAAGGCAAGGATATTATTGGCATGCGATACAAAAGGACGCCATTAAATTCACATAGAGGTATGACAAATGTTTGCTCCAGTAACACATGCACCAGTCGCTCCTTTGACGTCGGTTGTCTCCCTAATTCCTTTTGCAATATGGGGAATGGATCTGCTAGGCTCTTTTCCCATGGCATCTAGACAACGACAATTTGTGATTGTGGCAATAGACTACTCACCAAATGGACTGAAGTAGAATCTCTGGCCACCATTACTTCAGCCAAATGTGAAGATTTCTTTTGGAAAAATGTCATCTGCCATTTTGGAGTACCAAAAGCTTTAGTCATTGATAACGGAAAGTAGTTTGACAACAACAAGTTCCGAACCTTTTGCACAAATCTTTCAATTGATTTGAGGTTCACTTCTGTAGCTCATCCACAATCCAATGGTCAGACTGAAAACATGAACCGTAGCATCTTACAAGGATTGAAGAAGAAATTGGATGAAGCTAAAGGACATGGGTTGATGGACTCACCAAGGTGTGATGCCCCAAACCTAGGTTTACGCGGTTATTATTAATTAGACAATTATGGTAAGTAAGACGAAATTAGACTGTTACTGAAGACCTTACGTGCATGTATAAATTTGATCTTTAGCGTTAATTATTGTGAGCAATATTATTTGTTGCATCTAGGAATATATTTTAATAATATGATAAGCAATAAATGATGAAGTTTGTACAATAGAAAAATTCATGGAAGTGAGTGGTTAGCAATTTTAAACTGACGAAATTGTGCCGCTATAATGTTATATGGTCTCGCATTAGATAATTTTACATATTAAAGAGTAGAAAACAAAAAGGGAAACAACAATAAAATAAAATAAATGAATAAATAAAAGTTGGGTTAAATATAAAAAGGGGGAGAAGAGAATGAGGAAAGAGAGAAGAGAGGGGCGTCGGCCCTAATGGGACTGCAACGCCGGCGCTACTTCGGCCACACACGCAGCGACCGGCGATAACTTCGGCCATGCCCCTTGACAGAAGCACCATCCAACGCCTCTGCCACCGCCATGCCGTAACCATCGCGTCACTGATATCACCAAGCCTCCGTTAGATCGCGATCTCCGATCAACCGTTCCCTATTTTTGGCTACAGCCACGACCACCGGCGACGGTGATGCCAAAGGGCCACCGGGGACAGCGCCGGAGTCCACCCACCACCAGGTTCCTTGATCCAACGGCCGCCGTCGCATCCACTGCTCACTGTCGTTGTGCAATAGCGGCCACCGACTACATAACTCCGGCCAGCGCCTCCACTGAACACCACCCAACGCCTTCATCAGTGGCCGTCGTAGATCTGGACCATCTCTACACTGCCGAAACCACCGTGCCGTTGCCACCAGTGCACGGCTTGACCACCGGTCAGCGACAATTCCAATCGACAAAAGGCAGTCACCGATCTGTATCCACCACCGCCGGAGTTCGCAACCACCGACAATTAACTCAGACCGCATCTACACCGAACACCACTGCACAACATCTCCGCGACCACCGCGCCGTGACCAAGGCACCGCTGCCATCATCGTAAACGGCACTTGTCGTCACCGCCCCTCACTGTTGTTGCCCTATCCTTGATCCTACTGATGCCAACCACCTGAAATCACCACCACTGTGACGCACTCTAATGGAACAGCACGATACCATCACCGGTCAACCATAACTCCAATCGACATAGAAAGACAGCCATTGGTTTTGTGAAATTGTTTATGAAGCGGGGTTTGGCGGCGTTGTGATTTTTAACGGTGATGCTTACATTGATTATAGTTGGGTTATGATTAGGTGTATGAAGGATTTTGGGAGGTGACGAGTTACTTAGGTGAAAATAAATTGGAAGAGTTAAGTTCTACGGCAAGATGGTATTATGAGTATGGGCGTATTATGTACAGTATGTATACATGGCGTAGGTGTACCCTATGCAGGCCTGTGCATTTTGGACAGAGAAGAATGGTTAGCGTGAGTTCTAGAGATTTACTGAGTACTATGTAAAGTAAGGTTACTTGGTGGGTTATTAAGACGGGTGAATTAATGGATGTTCGGCAACGGCGATTAAATGCCAAGAATGACAGGGTGAACTGGGCACGATATTGGACGTGCATGTAGGTCGGGCAGTTGACTGCGGCATTGAATTTGCTTGAAGACATGTTCAACGGGAATGTTGTGTCGTGACTGACGATGCTTTGAGATGTAGTAAAGCTGGGAACATGAAGATAAAAAGAAGGGCATTGAACGTGCTTTGAACCAGGTGTGGTAGCATGATCGTCGTTTTGATGTGGGGAATGCGTAGTGTCAAGTAAGTGACCCTTCATTCAACTAGTGTTTTTATATAATAAGTATATGTTTACCTGCTGTTAAAAAGTGAAGTTTAGCATTGACTGTTTTAATTATGTTTAATTGTTCTGGCTTGAATTGCTAAAAAGCTTTAGTAGTTTATTTGTCATGAAAAATCGAACCAGCATGCGTTGATTTTGTTTAGAAATTGAAATGGATCTCAGATTTGAAATGTTTGGTACAAGTGAAATGTTTTGAAATTTAACGTTATTGTGAATATTGAACAACTTGAAAATTATGGAAAGGAGTGTGTGGATAGTTTGATGAGGGGTTATCTTTACGACGAACGAAAAGGTAGTTTTTGGTTTACTCGATTGCTGTGCTCTATATCCACGGGAAAAAGTTGGATTTCGGGCCCTGGTCAACGGGGCTTGTACGTTGATGCACAGTACTGTTGCTCGTGATTCGCCCATGCGGCCACAGAATTTTATCCCGGATGGAGGAGGGATTTCGGGTCCTAGTCAGGGGGGCTCGTACGCTGACCGCAGCATATCGTTTGAGCTAATGTTGGGTTTGAACTGGTTGTTATGAAGTTTTGCAATAATCATTATATACTTCAGTTTTTGGTTTCATGTATTTGTTTTGTTTTACCCGATGATTATCAAATCTACAATTTTTACATATCTTAATGATGCTACAGTATAAAGTGAGTTATTTTCTGACATGCTATGGTCCACCTAGTTGAATCATTGGTGACTTACTGAGCACGTGGAAGCTCATCCCTTACTTATCATTTCAGGTTTGAAAGTAAGGTGATGGTGACGAGCATCGGAAGGAACAATTTGGCACTGAGCTCCGGAGACTGTATTGGTTGAGTCGCTAAAGATTTAGATTGTTGGTTTAGTTTTAGTTGTTGATAAATTAGAGTTATGAGGAGTTGTAGCATGAGTATTGTATTCAAATAAAAATATGAAAATGTAATTTATGTTTATAGAAGTTTTAATTTCCGCTGCAGATTATATGTTGTTTTAGCGAGTAAGGCCTGGCAGAGCCCTCAGTTGGAGTCCATTGGGTCTGCGGCCGGTCACGTGCCTAGCTCGCGGGCCTGCCCGTGGGTTCGGGTCGTGACAGAAATGGTATCAGAGCATTACGCTCTTGGGATATTAGAGTTTAAGTAATGATTTCGCTGGTTAGGTTATAGAACCCTAAGTGATGATCCAATTTTATTGGTGAAGTTTCCTTAAGTTGCTATTGGTGATTATGACTTATGTTTCGAAGGTTATAGATATCATTAGGAAGACTCATTTTCATTGGGTGAAGCTGGAGAGATATGTTCCTATTTGCCAGAACCTAATCAAGGTTGTAGAACAACATTAGGTTAATAGCTAGATAGAGATAATGTAAGGCTGTGGTTTCTTGAAGTTCTTGGAGCTTGTAGCTTGTAATCCGGCGCTCTTAGCTCTTAGTTCGTAGCTCTTAGTTGCGACCGTTAGAGCGCTAAGTGAAAAATTTTCTGTTATAGTGAGGTTTTCTAAGTTCATAAGTTTTTGAAACAAGGTTTCCTAGAATAGCAGTACTTTGAATTGAAATGCGCAATTGGGATGAGTAAAAATTTTGTCTGAGAGCATACAACCACTGGGTTGACTTTGCTGTGAATGCACACGAGAATTTGGCTTTAGATCTTATATCCTCATTTCACTAAGTACAAGTTATGTGCATGTATTGGACTATGGCAAAGGTAAATTGAGGTTATGAGTAATTATGTTTTCAGCGTGCATTTTGGGTTTTAGCTGTAGCCCAGGGTCTTACAATGAATGGTGTGCATGGCCTTATCTAATTTTGAGATGTGAATTATCATAGGATAAAATGATGTAATTGAGGACAAGAACTAGCTGCTCACTATCTTAACTGCATTAAGTATTCTATTCTCTGAAAAAAAAATGTAGTGTCTGGACGTTGTAAGCATAATGAAATTCGAGGTCGAATTTTTTTTAACAGGATGAAGATGTAATATCTTGGTCTCAAATTAGTCCTACGGTGGATTTCGATGAATATACTTGATACTTTAGAAATTTGATCACTTGGTGAGACTTCACAGTTTAGAAACGAATTAATTGGTGAAGAATCTAATTTAAGAGTATAAATCTTAGACATATTCTTTGCTGGTGAGTAAAAGTGAATTTTAAGTTAAGTGTGAAGATGGGGGGATGAGATCAGACACCATTAAGTGCATAAATCTAGTAACACAAAGTTTCGAGGTACGGATTATCAGTAGATTAAAGTGTGTTAAATGTATATCACACATTTTGTGCTTTAAGGTCTTTGGGTGCATGTACTTATCAAGTCGCTTGAAATTATATCCGAGTTTGATTGTGAACCCTTTAGATAAATTTAGTCGTGTAGTACACTTGAGGTGTTAAGCTGATGGTTATCAGAGATCAAACATGATTAAGATCAGCAATACAAGGAACACCAAATTGATGCCCCAAACCTAGGTTTACGAGATTATTATTACTTAGCGACAATTATGGTAAGTAAGACGAAATTAGACTGTTAGTGAAGACCTTACGTGCATGTATAAATTTGATCTTTAGCGTTAATTATTGTGAGCAATATTATTTGTTGCATCTAAGAATATATTTTAATAATATGATAAGCTATAAATGATGAAGTTTGTACAATAGAAAAATTCATGGAAGTGAGTGGTTTGCAATTTAAAATTGACGAAATTGTGCCGCTATAACATTATATGGTCTCGCATTAGATAATTTTACATATTAAAGAGCAGAAAACAAAAAGGGAAACAACAATAAAATAAAATAAATGAATAAATAAAAATTTGGGTTAAATATAAAGAGGGGGAGAAGAGAATGAGGAAAGAGAGAAGAGAGGGGCGCCGGCCCTAATGGGACTGCAACGCCGGCGCTACTTCGGCCACACACGCAGCCACCGGCGGCAACTCCGGCCATGCCCCTTCACAGAAGCACCATCCAATGCCTCCGCCACCGCCATGCCTCAACCATCGCGTCACTGATATCGCCAACCCGCCGTGAGATCGCGATCTCCGATCAACCTCTTCCCTAGTTTCGGCTACAGCCACGACCACCGGTGACGGCGACGGTGACGCCAAAGGGCCACCGGGGACAGCGCCGGAGTCCACCCACCACCGGGTTCCTTGATCCAACGGCCGCCGTCGCCAATCCACTGCTCACTGTCGCCGTGCAATAGCGGCCGCCGGCTACATAACTCCGGCCAGCGCCTCCACCGAACACCACCCAACGCCTTCATCAGTTGTCGCCATAGATCTGGACCATCTCTACACTGCTGAAACCACCGCGCCGTTGCCACCAGTGCACGTCTTGACCACCGGTCTACGACAATTCCAATCGACAAAAGGAAGTCGCCGATCTGCATCCACCACCGCCGGAGTCCGCAACCACCGGTGATTAACTCAGGCCACACCGGTGATTAACCAAGGCACCACTGCCATCACCGTAAACGGCACTTGTCGTCACCACCCCTCACTGTTGTTGCCCTATCCTTGAACCTACTGATGCCAACCACCTGAAATCACCACCACTGTGGCGCACTCTGATGGAACAGCACGGTACAATCACCGGTCAACCATAACTCCAATCGACATAAAAAGACAGCCATTGGTTTTGTGAAATTGTTTGTGAAGCGGGGTTTGGCGGCGTTGTGATTTTTAACGGCGAGGCTTACATTGATTATAGTTGGATTATATGTGCGCAGTTGTGGGTTTACGTTGTGTGTGTTTGGCAGGCGTGTAAGTGTGGTTAATGTCCAAGGATCATGTGTTTGGGGAGTTGTTATGATTTTAGTACAGTGTGTTTTTTTTAAAGGTATCATGGCATTGCTTGCAATGGTCAAAATGACATCGTTTTGGTGCTTACAGTAGCTAGAATGGATTGAAGTGACTGGTGAATGTGTGACTTTTGGCGGGTGTGCGTTAATTGGGTGTTGAGCGGCTATGTGTGTTTACTAGGCATGGTTTGCGTGCGTGTGATTTGCTGCGTGTGTGATGTGGGGCTGTCGTACGAGTTTGTACCGATATACAGCACAAGTGTATGCATAAGGGAGAATGTCTATTTGTGTCGCGCAATTGTGGGTGCAAAGAGAGCATGTTTGTGTGTGGTTGTGTTGTTAGCTGGTGATGGTCATGGCAGTGTTTGCCGCAACCGGAACGGCATCATGGCATTGTTTACGGTGGTTTGGCCAGAGTAATTTTGGTAGAGTATATGGCGGTGTGAATTAGGTATGGATAGAGTGTGCAGTGCGACTAGGTTTACTGCATGTCGTGGAGTACTTGTTTTGGATGAGGAAGCGACAAGTGAATGGTGTTGTCTGTGCTATTGATGCGTCGTAATTGTTTGGGCATAGAGGGTGTGTTTACATAGAGATTTATGGGCGTAGGCGGGTATGTGCATGAGGGCTACATGTGGTGGCGGATTTGTGTAGGGCGGCAGTGTACAGAATGTGCATGTGCACTATGTGTCGTGGAGTGTGTAATATGAGTGCGTACATGTTTGTAAGTTCCTGGGTGTGTACGATTTGTAGTGGTGCACGTGCAATGGGCGTACTTATATAAAGGGTGTGCATGTATGTGTATATTGTGTAGGTGTGGTGTGATCTCTACAACTGCATGAGGAGCATGAGTGTGTTGCTGTGTAGGCAATACGATAGTATGTAACGCCTTTTTATGTGTGAGTAGCAATGCGATGTTTGTACGTGCACTCTGTAGTGAGAGTGTTGTCACATGGTAGTGTTCAATTACGTGCTTATCTTGGTTGTGCGTTTTGCAGTGTGAAGGGTGAGTATTAGGTGTATGAAGTATTTTGGGAGGTGACGAGTTACTTAGGTGAAAATAAATTGGAAGAGTTGAGTTCTACGGCTAGATGGTATTATGAGTATTGGTGTATTATGTACAGTATGTATACATGGCGTAGGTGTACCCTATGCAGGCCTGTGCATTTTGGACAGAGAAGAATGGTTAGCGTGAGTTCTAGAGATTTACTCAGTACTATGTAAAGCAAGGTTACTTGGTGGGTTATTAAGACGGGTGAATTAATGGATATTTGGCAATGGCGATTAAATGCCAAGAATGACAGGGTGAACTGGGCACGATATTGGACATGCATGTAGGTCGGGCAGTTGACTGCGGCATTGAATTTGCTTGAAGACATGTTCAACGGGAATGTTGTGTCGTGATTGACGATGCTTTGGGATGTAGTAAAGCTGGGAACATGAAGATAAAAAGAAGGGCATTGAACGTGCTTTGAACCAGGTGTGGTAGCATGATCGTCGTTTTGATGTGGGGAATGCGTAGTGTCAAGTAAGTGACCCTTCATTCAACTAGTGTTTTTATATAATAAGTATATGTTTACCTGCTGTTAAAAAGTGAAGTTTAGCATTGACTGTTTTAATTATGTTTAATTGTTCTGGCTTGAATTGCTAAAAAGCTTTAGTAGTTTATTTGTCATGAAAAATTGGACCAGCATGCATTGATTTTGTTTAGAAATTGAAATGGATCTCAGATTTGAAATGTTTGGTACAAGTGAAATGTTTTGAAATTTAACGTTATTGTGAATATTGAACAACTTGAAAATTATGGAAAGGAGTGTGTGGATAGTTTGATGAGGGGTTATGTTTACGACGAACGAAAAGGTAGTTTTTGGTTTACTCGATTGATGTGCCCTATATCCACGGGGGAAGTTGGATTTCGGGCCCTGGTCAACGGGGCTTGTACATTAATGCACAGTACTGTTGCTCGTGGTTCGCCCATGCGGCCACAAAATTTTATCCTGGATGGAGGAAGGATTTCGGGCCCTAGTCAGGGGGGCTCGTACGCTGACCGCAGCATATCGTTTGAGCTAATGTTGGGTTTGAACTGGTTGTTATGAAGTTTTGCGATAATCATTATATACTTCAGTTTTTGGTTTCATGTATTTGTTTTGTTTTACCCGATGATTATCAAATCTACAATTTTTACATATCTTAATGATGCTACAATATAAAGTGAGTTATTTTCTGACATGCCATGGTCCACCTAGTTGAATCATTGGTTACTTTCTGAGCACGTGGAAGCTCATCCCTTACTTATCATTTCAGGTTTGAAAGTAAGGTGATGGTGACGAGCATAGGAAGGAACAATTTGGCACTGAGCTCCGGAGACTGTATTGGTTGAGTCGCTAAAGATTTAGATTGTTGGTTTAGTTTTAGTTGTTGATAACTTAGAGTTATGAGGAGTTGTAGCATGAGTATTGTATTCAAATAAAAATATGAAAATGTAATTTAAGTTTATAGATGTTTTAATTTCCGCTGCAGATTATATGTTGTTTTAGCGAGTAAGGCCTGGCAGAGCCCTCGGTTGGAGTCCATTGGGTCTGCGGCCTGTCACGTGCCTAGCTCGCTGGCCTGCCCATGGGTTCGGGTCGTGACACAAGGTGTTGTGGGCGTACCAAACAACTCCACATTCGGTCCCAGGAGAAACGCCTTTCTTACTCTGCTATGGAACAGAAGCAATGTTTTCAGTTGAGATAGGAGTTCCAACAATACGGGCCTTGCACTTCAACGAAGTAAACAACGAAGTTGGACTCCGAGCAAATCTTGATTTGGTAGAAGAAGCTTGAACTTAAGTCCATGAACGATCTGTTGTTCTAAAACAACGAGTCGCACATTATTACAATCAGAGAGTTCGGTCCAAGCATTTTAAAGAAGGAGATTTGGTCCTGCGCAAGTTAGAAGTTTTTGACCCAAAGGCAGCGACCGGAATGTTATCTTCAAACTGGGAAAGACCCTATTGTGTTATAAAGGTGCTCAAGTCAGGCGCCTATTCAATGGGAACACTATCAGGAGAACCAATCCCTCATACTTGGAATGCTGAGAACTTGTGCAAGTACTACATGTAGCTTCTTGCCCCGAGGCAAGATGCTTCTTTTCAGGGGATAAGGGGCCAGACCTTATCAAAACCCCCATTTTTTAGAAACAGTCTTTAGTAGCTTTTTTTTGAAATAATGGGTTGTCAAGAAATCCAGTGTAAAGTTTATCTTTTTGCTCGAGCAATAAAGTTATTTTTACGCATTGTTGTAATGTGCTACGAACTTAACCAAAACATTTTGCCCGAGCAGAATGATGGCCGAACACTCTACCCAAGCAGAGTGCTGAACTTAGCCAAAATATTCTACTCAAGCAGAATGATGGCCAAACACTCTACCCAAGCAGAGTGATGAACTTAGGCAAAATATTCTGCCCTAGCAGAATGATGGCCGAGCACTCTACCCAAGCAGAGTGTTGAACTTAGCCAAAACATTCTTCCTGAACAGAATGATGGCTGAACACTCTACCCGAGCAGATTGTATAACTCTTTTACTAAGAGTAGGCCAAACGGATTAGCTCCAGATCTAAGTCCGTGAAGATGCAAAAGTTAATGGGGGCATCGTCACTCCACCAAAGCTTTTACTTCTTCAAAATTTAGGCCGAGCGAAGGTGCTTGCCTTCTTTACCAACTCTTTAAATGACGAATAAAGAGTTTGAGCTAATGTAAAAATACATAATGTTGTGTGAATGGTATCATAAACCACGGGAAATGCATAGTAAAAGCAAAACCAAATGCAATAAAAAGATAAAGTTTTACAAAAGCCCTTAAAAGGGCATTAAAATACTCAGTCTAACAAGAAGAGCCTAGATACAAAGACAAAATCTAAGGCTCGAGGGCATCTCTTGAAGGGCCCTCCCCTGGAGGGTGAGAAGTCACAGCATCTCTCGCCTCCGAAGACATAGTTGTCTCCCCAGATGGAGACACGACTGCGGGCATAACAAAGTCACCCAAAGAAATGTCGAGGAAGCACTTGGCGAACAACTCCTTGGCCTTCATGAAGCCCATCTCGTAGATCTCCAAGCCATCATCGGTTTGCTTCTTCAGCCACTCTTCCCTCGCATTTCAGTCAAGGAAATCACGAATGCCTTGGTCTCGAGCCTTATTCACCTCTTCTGTCACCTTCCTCTTTACCCATTCCAGTCTCCTCTCTAGAGTCTCAATCCGTGCAAGGTAGTCAGCCTCTTGCTTGCTCAGCTCTTTAGCGCGACGGGTGGCTTCCTCTACCTCCTTAATGGCGTCCCTCTTCTGCTGAGCTTCCGCAGTTGCCACCTGTATCGCCATCTAAAAGCGAGACAACATTTGGGACCCACTCGCGTACATCTGGAATAAAGATTGGAACAATCAGCTAAAGGAGGTTGAGAATGAAGACAATAGTTAGTTAGAAGAAAGAACATTGCCGTGTATACAGCCTGAGCAAAGGAAAAGGCAAAGGTCTCATGAGTCTGCTTTTGAAAAACCTCCTTGTCCCGTGGAAGAACTCCATGAACTAGGTGCTGTTCCGAGATCTGACTACCTGGCATCCCAATGCCATCGCACCTAAGGGTCCATCTAGGACAGAAGATGGGATCCTCCTCAATAGACACTCTTTCTACAATAAGCGGAGAACGGTCAGGAGGAGTAACTCTTGTCTTCTTTGGAGTAGGGCAATTCGATACTCGGCTGCTTCTCTTTCCTCTTCCCCTTAGCTTTTTGCAGAACACCAAGAAAGCCTCCTTGCGGTGATTTTCCACTTCCACTTGCCATTTCTGCAATAGAGAAAGGAGTCAATACCAAAATAGACATTGAAACAAAGACTGAAACTAAAAACCTACATAAAGCACAACTAAAGGAACCCTCTCAGTAGAAATAATAGGAGGAGGAAGAATCAAAGCTCCCACTGGAATAGGCTTGCGGGGAATAATCCTTGCCCACTCTAACTGTTGCTCTGATAGAGGTTTGTCAATTGAAAGCCCTCCTCAAAGTTTGATATGGCTAAGGATATGCTTGGTAAGGTTGTTAGGAGTGGGCTTGCCTGGATTCTCAAAATCCATACAGTAAGGATTCCAGTCTCTATCAAATGGAAGTTGCCCTTTGTCCATACAGCCCACAAAGAAATATCTGGAGTGCCAACCTTTATTTGACTTCAGTCCTCCCTTCAGAAGTCATTGCCTACTATGAATATAATACTATCCCGGGCAAAACAGATTTTGAAAAACACTCTCATAAAATCTATTGCATCTAGTTTGTAGCCCGAAGTCTAAACCAAATATATAAGCACGGTAAGCTTCCTCCTGCTATTTGGAACAAGCTATCCGGGAGCCATGTGATAATGCTCGAAGAAACGAAGAGCAAAAGGGTAAAGAGGAAGCCTATACCATGACTTCATCTGCTTTTCGTAGATCCCAGTTTCAAACTTGGTTCTGTAATTAGCTGGTTCTTATAAACCAGGAAGACGAGCATACTCGCCATCAGGAAGAGGATATTCCCGAATTAATTCCAAAAAATCTTTGGTGGACATCTTACTTGACTTCTCATGCACCGCATACCAAGGCTTAGGATTAGCCTTATCCTCAGCTTGATCCTTCATATCTCCTAAGGCATTCTTGGCAGGAAATGAATGTGAAGGTTGGGAGGATGAAGGAGGTAGTGGTTCTGAAGTTGAAGGTTGGGGAAGTTGTGGATTTGATGTCCCAACTTCACTTCTTGAAGTTGAAACCCGTTCTGAACTTGAAGATGAACTATTATTCATGATTCTATTCTCTTCAGAAGACATTAAAGTTTCGAACATGTTTTCTATTGCTAACTTAGGAAACTACAAAAACTTGAAGTGTTGAACAAAAAGAAGAGAGGAAGAGAGACTTACTTGAAGAGAAGGATGCTTCCAAATGATTCAAGTGGGGTAAAAATGAAGAAACGATCTCTTTTTTTAGAGGAAACTCCAAATAACCGTTTCTTGGGATACCCGACGGTTCATCTACCCCTTACGTGTCACCACCTAAGAGAAGAGAGGTTTGAAACTTTGAAAATTTCCTACTCACAGGCATTAACAGCAGCAAGGACATGTAGAAATGAACCAACAGGATTCCGCCCAAGTAGAATCTCATCAGAGCACTCTGCTTGAGCAGAATGCCTCTTGGCCGAACATAATTCTGCCCGAGTAGAATCGTTCCCTCGCACTCTGCCCGAGCAGAGTGCCTCGTTGATTCTTCCTAAGCAGAATCATTCCCGAGCACTCTATCGGAGCAGATTGCATATTCACCAAACACTATTCTACCCGAGCAGACTACCTCTAGGCCTAACACGATCCTGCCCGAGCAGAATCGTGTCCGAGCACTCTGCCCGAGCAGAATGCCTCATTGGCCAAACACGATTCTGCCTGAGCAGAATCGTGTCCGAGTACTATGCTCGAGCAGACTGCCTCTAGGCCTAACTCGTTCCTCACCGAGCAAAACCTGTCCTAGTGCTCTGCCCAAGAAGAATACCTTATTTGCCAAACACAATTCTGCCCGAGCAGAATCGTGTTCGAGCATTCTATCCGAGCAGAATGCTCATTGGTCGAACACAATTCTGCCTGAGCAGAAATGTGCCCGAGCACTTTGCCCGAGTAGACTGCCTCTAGGCCTAACTCGATTCTACCCAAGCAGAATCGTGTCTGAGCACTTTGCCCGAGTAGAATGCCTCATTTGCCAAACACAATTCTGTCCGAGGAGAATCGTCTCCGAGCACTCTGTCCGAGCAGAATGCTCATTGGCCGAACACAACTCTATTTGAGCAGAAATGTGCCCGAGCACTCAGCCTAAGCAGACTGCCTCTAGGCCGAACACGATCCTGCCTGAGCAAAATCATGTCCGAGTAGGATGCCTCATTGGCCAAACACAATTATGCCTAAGCAGAATCGTGCCCGAGCGCTCTGCCCTAGCAGAATTGTGTCCGAGCAGGATTCTGCCAGAGCAGAATCATGTCCAAACAGAACTTTGTCTGAGCAAAACTGTCTTCGGGTATTTGAAATGTCATAAAAAAATAGATTTGATTTTGTTTTGGCATATTTCACTATCACCAGTGGGAAAAAAGAGTGCTTCCATTCGCTTCATTAATGCTTGTAAAAGCAGGGGGCATATGATATAGCTAAAAATACGCCTCCAATCTACAGATAACACGTGGCAGCTATGACACATAGTCCAAACTAGATTATTACTGATTAGCCACTTGCCATATCAGTCACCAGGCAGAATCCTAAAAGGACTCTGCCTCTATCAAATATTGAGATGTGATCGTCTAGGATCCTAATTTGATTCTGATTGGAGTTATGCGAAACCTAATTCTACTAGGGTTCTCCTTCCTACTACTATATAAAGGGGTTTAAACCCTCAGGTATGAACAACTTCACACACAATTACATATTGTGTCTTACTACTTTTTCAGAGTTCTACATTGTTAGCTATCTCTGACTCAAGCATAAGAGCGTTCCCCCGCCAGAACCCCACCCGGCGGTCACTCCGTGTTCTCTTTTGTAGGCCTAGTTTCTGGTGTGATTCTCGATCCTGTTTTTAGCTACAACATAGTTGAAGAGAGAATATTATCTTGTACAGAGTTAATCAAATAGATGGAAGATAAAGTAAAATTATACAAGATGGACATCAAACCGAGATCGACTTTGAACCGCACAAAGTAGGCAGAAGAGCTAAGTTGATAAAGGACGGAGAGTGTTGGAATTTGAGGTTGGTAACCTTATATTTTTTAAGGTATCACCGTGGAAAGGAATTATGCGGTTTGGGAAGGAGGGAAAGTTAAGAGTCCTAAATTTATCGGACCCTTCAAAATCTTATCAAGAATCAAAGCGGTAGCATATAAACTTGAGCTACTCCTGGAACTGAATCATTTATGTAGTTTGTTCCATGTGTCCAAGCTGAGAAAGTATGCCCAAATTCGTATTACGTAATTAGGTTAGAATCAGTAGAGATTAAGGATAATCTTTCTGTTACCCAGGAAAAAGGGTCCACTGTTACATGGAGGTGCCACAAAGGATGTATTCTGAGTCAGCTTCCAGGTAGGCAAAGTGGGAGACAGCAAAGATGGAGTAATGGCTAAGAGCAAGGCTCCCCAACAGGTCGTGAGGGATGGTAGAGCCGCGCAGGCGGACAGGGACGGCGGTCGACTGTCCGAGTCACAGGTGCAGCGTCAAGGGTCCGGTGACAGAAGTCAAAATGTGTTTCTCGCACTAGAATTCTAGAGAGAATGGGCTTTTTAAAGAGAGAAAGTGAAAATGTCAAATGAGAGAGAAGTCCTTGAATAAGCTCTAAAGTCCACTATTTATAGGCAAAAAATATGCATGTGTCATAAGTTGACACGTGTCGTCCCCTGGGAGTGACACATCGCCAGGGGGGGTCCAAAGTATTGATTCTCTGTTGGACTGTTGGTCCCTGAGTTCATGCTGCCCTGCCCTTGCGACATCTCTTTGCCCGTTTGAAGAGACTGATCACGCCGCAATAGCTTGATCAGAGTAGCCCGTTGACCCAGCCACCAGTCCAAGCCCTTACTGAATCCCACGAGGTGCGTCAAGAGACGCCCAGAGAACCTGATAGTGGTGAGGGTTGCCCATGTAGCCAACTGCCAGGTGGACTAGGCGCAGTACCCTTCGAGGACCTGTTCCCGTCCCAAAGTGACCCGGGGGTTATTGCCCTGGTGGTGTTGACGATTAACAGCAACATGAGTGGGCATGGTCACCGCTCAATGCTCAGAGTCCGTTGCGGGGAAGTCTTCGTGTCGGAGCTCCCTGTGAGTGTGATGTTTATGGCTTTAAGGTTGTGCCGGCGATGGCTTCAGGGTTGTGAGCCCATCCTGTAGTTTGATTGAGCCGGTAATGGCTTTAAGCCCATCCTGCAGTTTGATTGACCCAACAATGGCGCTAAGCCCATCCCCCAGTTTGATTGAGCCGGCGATGGCGTTAAGCCCATCCCGTAGATTGATTGAGTCGGCGATGGCCTTAAGCCTATCACGTAGTTTCATTGAGCCGGCGATGGCCTTAAGCTCCTCCTGCAGTTTGATTGAGCCGGCAATGACATTAAGCCCATCCCATAGTTTGATTGAGCCGACGATGGCGTTAAGCCCATCCCATAGTTGGATTGAGCTGCGATGGCGCTATGCCCATCCCAGAGTGAGGGGTCCTCGTGCCGGAGCACTACAAGCAGAGCCCCCAAAATGCTACACACTCTAGAGAGTGGGCCGAAGCATGTTCCACGTCCTTGGCGGGGGCGCATGGTGTGGTGAATAAGTGTGATGCCTGGAGGCCTGTACCATAATTGTGGCGCATGGGCGCGGTGCCTACAACACGAGACATTGATTGTGGCACATGGGCACGGCAATGACTGTCGCGAGACTATTCCTGGTGCCCAGGCACATGTCATGGAAGCGGCGCACGGGTGCAGCGCCGACTGTCGTGAGACAACACTTGGTGCAGGGGCACGCATCATGGAAGTAGTGCACAAGCACGGCAACAAACGTCGCGGAGACAACACTTGGTGCCGGGGCACGTGTTATGATAATGGAGCACAGACGCGGCAACGAACATCACAGAGATATACTTGGTGCCGGGGCACATGTTATGGAAGTGGAGGATGGGCGCAGCGATGAACGTCGCAGAGATATACTTAGTGCCGGGGCACATGTAATGAGAATGGCGCATGGGCACGGCGACGAACGTCACGGAGATATACTTATGATAGTATGTGGCCGTCGTGACGATTGCGCATGGTCGGTGATGAGCGTCATGTGACCATTGGTGTTGAGCGAGCATTGTAGAGAGCATTGAGAGGGCACCGGCAATGGGGGGTCACAGAGACGGCACGTCGGTGACGGGAGTCAAGGAGTTGTCATGCGGACGCATGCGATGAAGATCGTAGAGATAGCGAGCGGGCAATGAGAGTCGTGGAGATGTCACGCAGATGCGGGCGACGAAGGTCACGGAGATGGTGTGCAGGCAATCAGCATAGCAGAGCTGGCACACGGATGCGGGCAATAAGAGTTGCAGAGCTGACGCGCGGACGCTGGTGACGAAGGTCACAGAGATGGTGTGCTGGCATCTATAGTCGCGGAGATGGCGCGCTGGCGACGAGAGTCACGGAGTTGGAGCACGGGCGACGGGAGTCACGGAGCTGTAGCGCGGACTCGATCGACGAAGGTCACAGAGATGGCGGACAGGCGACGAGAGTCGCGAAGAGGGCATGCGGGTGATGAGAGTCATGGAGTTAGCGCTGGCGAAGGGAGTCATGGAGTTGGAGCGCGGGCCACGGGAGTCGCAGAGCTGTCTCGCGGACACGGGCGACGAAGGTCACGGAGATTATGTGCGGGCAACGAGAGTCGCGTAGATGGCCCGTGGGCGACGAGAGTCACAAAGTTAGAGCTCAGGTGACGGGAGTCATGGAGCTGTTCTTGTAGACGTGGGCGATGAAGGTTGCAAAGATGGCGCGCGGGCCCATGAGAGTCATTGAGATATCGCGCGGACGCGAGCGACTGTGAGTGACGGTTGTCGCGAGGACAGAGTGTGATGACTAGTGAGCGGTCGTCGCGGCAACAGAACACGGCGGCGAGTGACAGTCATTGCGACTATGGCGCACGACCGTAAGCGAAGATCATCGGTCGTCAAGGAAGGTGGCCCACCCCCTTGGGTGGCTGACCACCCTAGGTGGCTGGCCCTTAAGGTGGCCGACCCCCTTAAGGGGGAAGGCACACTAAGGTTGCTTCACAAAATGCATGATGACTTGATTATGTGATGCTTTGACCGACATGTGAGCGTTGAAAAGTTGACCGTTGGTGGCGCTGACATGTCATGAAAAATTGGGACCCCCAGTGGCCCTATAGGAGTAGCCAAGATAGGGTGGGAACATAAGCACCCTGCATGCGGTATGCGTAGAGGGTCAACCCGAGCGGGTGCCGCACACATAACATGTAGCAAGACGTTGATGTTGTTTGGCTGGAAAGTTGTTGACATTGTCTTTGAGTGACGACGACAGGCAACGAGGGTCATGGAGACAGCCTCTGGGCGATGGGCAACGAGTGTCGTGGAAGTTGCACACGGCGCTAGCGATGGGGCTAGCGGAGACGGCTCCTGGGCGACGGGGGTCGCGAACAGGTCTAGTAGTCGACGGGCGATGAGGGGTAGGTGGTTCGAGCTACCTCGCACCACCTACGTACCAAGGAGTGATGTTGGAGGACATCGCGATGGTTGTGCGGTAAGGGTGTGGTGACGGGTGCAGGTTCGCGGTTGATGCGAGTGTAGCCAGATTTGGGAGAAAATTTCTAAGTATGGAAAAATGGTTGAAATAGGTAGGGGAGGAGCAACACGAAGGTTGGAGCACGAGATGCGCGTCATGTGCTCATGATTTTTTTTTTGTTAGCATTGCGATAATATCTCCTTATAGTGGAAATATCTATTTTTAACTGCTTAACATCGTGAAAAGATAAACAAGCTTTTATATGTTTCAGAAATCCAATGAATAGAACAAAAGTGGTAGTCACATGACAAAGTAGAAAGGGTAAGACCCTAAAGAATGCAACGAGTACCCGGGGGGTCCGCGGGGGGGGGGGGGCTGCCAGCGGGGCTCTGTCGGGGGGGGGGGGGGGTCAGTGAGGTAAGTGGTCGGCCCGCGGGGCTTGGCAGGGGGGGTTGTCGGGGTAGGGGGTCGGGGTAGCAGGGGGGTCGGTGAGGGTGGAGATGATGAAAGAAGAAGAAGGGTGGAGGCGTAGAGTGCCGGTGACTGCGGCGAGCGGCTGGCTTACGGGGTCGGGGAAGAGGGAGGGAAAGAGGCCAAGGGGGGGTCGGCGGGGTGGGGGGTCTGTAGGTCCTTAAATGCACCTAGAGGGGGGTGAATAGGTGTTTTACAACTTTGAGAATAAATTTAAAAATGAAATTACAAAGTAATGACATATATAACGGTAACAGATTTAACACAGAGATCTACACTGGTTCGGCCCCACCAGCCTACGTCCAGTCCTCGAGCACTCCACACAAGGGAGACCTACTCGAGCCTTTCACTAAACCAACTAGCTTCGGGTGCTAGCTCAAACCGGAGTATAATTTTTGAAACCCTTTCGAGGTTTCCAATAGTTTACAAATAAAAATAGATTTAAAATTTGAATACAACAAACAAACTCCTTCTTGAGCAGATGTTACAATGAAAACTAAGACTAAGTTTTCTTATGTGGGAAGATCTATATTCTTTCAAGAACCAAACCAAGAAGCGTACAAAGAACTATCTCAAAGGTAAACTCACTCAATAGAGAATAGATGAGAATAAAAGATCAAGATGAGATAGTTTTTAAGAGAGAACTAATTCGCGCGAGAGAGAGATATAAAATGCTCTCGAGGACCCCTTTTTATACAAGTAACAGAAGTGAACTGTTAGGAAGAGAAAGCCCAAAAAGGAAGGATTCGACTAAAACAAGAGAAAGAGTCGAGTGAAAGTTTTGGCTTCGACTAAAACATTTGGCTTCGACTAAAACATTTTGATTTCGACTAAAAGTTTTGGCTTCGACCAAAAAGTTTTGACTTCCACTGAAAGTCTTGACTTTGACTGAAAGATTTGGCTTCGACTGAAAGTCTAGACTTCGACTGAAAGTCTTGACTTCGACTGAAAGATTTGGTTTCGACTGAAAGTCTAGACTTCGACTGAAAGTCTTGACTTTGACTGTTAGATTTGGCTTCGACTGAAAGTCTAGACTTTGACTGAAAGTCTTGACTTCGACTGAAAGATTTGGCTTTGACTGAAAGTCTAGACTTTGACTAAAAGTCTTGACTTCGACTGAAGGATTTGGCTCTTTACTAGAATTTCTGTCAGATCTTTTAAGAAAGACTTAGAAATGCTAACAAGAAAAAAAAAACTTCAGGTTCTCGCGTCTTTAATGTAGTCCAAGTCTTTAAATCCCGAGTCCAAGGCCAGGTTCAAGCGTTGTCCATGTCAAGATCTCGTCTTTGTTTGAATAAAATAAATCCTGAAATGTTTATCTTAATAATATTGTCAGATTAATGTTAGAGATAATAAGTCTGGAATCATCAAAATCAATAAGTCAACAATCTCCCCCTTTGTTATGATGACAATATTAGTTCTAACATTATAAAGAATTACTCCCCCTTAATCAGTTTACAAACACGCAAGGAGATAACATAAAAAGCATCTTATAATATTTAACAAAAGAATTAATAAAGATGCATACAAAGAATGATCATAAGTACTTGTTCTCCCCCTTTGTCAAATCAAAAAGAGGGGCAGCTTGTGCAACAAGCAAAAGAATAAATAAATAAAAAATGCTAAGGCCGACGGCGGCGAGCACCCTGGGCAGATGAGGAAGGATTAGCGGGCGGCAGAGCAGATCGACGAGCACCTTATACAGAAGAGGAGGGATCAGCAGGCTGCAAAGTGGTTGTGGTGATTTCAATTACTTCGACGACACGAGGAGAGCGTGGCGGCGGAGGGTTGTATGGGAGATGCGAGTTAAAGAACCATTCTTCCCCGTCGGTGCCAGTGTGCCGAGAAGGAAAGACATCTGGACGAGTCACCTTAAAGCCATAAGCCTGATCGAAGATCTGATGAGCCAGGTAGCGGTTTTGTTCGGTCAGAATGCTCGTGGTGAGATAAGCCTGGCAACGATGAGCCTAAATGGCAACTTCCTGCTGGCATTGAAGATCATGCTGCATCCGGGTCAAACTGTCCAGGATTGGAGTATGATTTAGAGGGAGAGAGGAAAGGTTAGCGGTAAGGTCATTGAGAAGGTTGTGAAAGTCAATTTGGTTGGAAAGAAGCTGGACGAAGGAGTGTTGAACCGACTGCTGAAGGGCAGCAAGCTCATGAAGGAGAATAGTGTGGTTTGCTACAACAGAAGCAGCAAGGGTGGTTTGCGATTTAAGTAGTAACTGAATCGAAGTAAAGAGACGAGAAAGAGTTTCAGAGAGGTCGGAGTTATCGAAAGAGAGGAACTCGTCAAAATTGAGATTGGAGAAGTCATTAAGCGGACTACTGAATAAAGGATCAGAAGGGTGAGAATGGGTGGGTGGATGGGGGACCGAGGAGGAAGGGTCAGAAGAAGGGAAGGGGATAGAGCTAGATGGGTCAGTAGGGGCAGGGGGTATGAATTGAGTGGAAGGAGGTGGTGGTGGTGGTGAAATAGACGGGGAAGGAGAGGAAGGTGCGGCTGAGGGAAAAGCAGAAGCAGGGGAGGGAATAGGAGTAGAAGCGGGAGCGGAGGGCACAACAGACTGGGTGTAGGAAGGGTCAGTAACAGAGATGCGCTCAAGAAGGATAGTGTTAGATGTTAGATCAGAGTGAATGGAAAAACCATCATGACAAAGAGAAGTTTCGTCAAGTACATGGTGACTCGGAAGAGAGATAGATTCCGTGTTAGAGGTAGGAAAAGGAACATGAAAAAATTCAAAAATTCGGGTTAATAGGTGGCCGAAAGGAAGATTAGCAGATGATTTGGTTTTTCGGGCATTCATTACGAGCATGATAATGCACGCAATGTTTAAGGGAGAGCCTTGAATGAAGTGGGTGAGAAGAATGATGTCTAAATAAGAAAAAGTAGCATATGAGCCAGAACGGGTCGAGAGATTATAACAAAGAATAAGATGGAGGACACGACGAAGAGGAGAAAGGTCACCTAGACTAGTTTTACGGGGTCGAGAAATGGACGGGTCGCCTAAAAGAGTTTGAGTTTGTTGGAGGGGAGTAAAGGAACTGGTGGTACACCACGTGTTTGCGGTGAAAACAAGGGTAGCGGATTGATTGGTGAAACCGAGGATGTGGGCAAACGTGGTGGCATCAAGACGAATGTGGACTCCATTCACATAAGTGGTCAAAAAGGAAGGGGATTGAGCGGTAAAATGCATGTTGGAGTAGAACATGCGAACAAGAGCAGGGTAATAAATGGAAGGTGGAGAGAGAATGGAGAGACATCCTATTCACTCAAAAAGGCCGGTAAGACCAAGTTGAGTCATGAGATTGACATCACTTGGACGACCAGGAATGACCTCCCGATTGACAAAATTTGTATAGAATAAGATTTGGTCGTCAACAGACGGAAACAAATGAGGAATGTGAAGTATGTAGGTAGGGGAAATATATGGGCAGGTAGGGGGTGGACATGTTGGTGGAGGGGCAGAGGAAGAAGAGGCAACAGGTGGAGGAAGAGAAAGAGGAGTAGGAACGACATTACCTGAAGATGACGGAGCAGTAGATGGCGGAGGGACAGGTGCAGAGGATGACGGACGGGGGGCAGTTGTTGATGTTGGACGAGAGCGGCGGTGGGAGGATGGCGGTGGTGGAGCAACAGCTGCAGGTGAAGCAAGAGTAGAGGCATGAGCCACGTCAGATTCATCGTCAGAGTCAATGACAAGATGACGCCGACTACGAGGGCGTGGATTGGAATCCATGTGGGTCCGTGGAGTGACAGGTGGACTAGAGAGAGGAGGAGTAAGAGTCTGTGAAAATTAAGGACAAACAGTGAAAAAAGGTACAGTGAAAAAATGGGCTATATAAAGGCAAAGAACTTTTAGTCGACTGAAACATGACTTTCAGTCGACTGAAAAAGTTTGAGTCGACTGAAAAAGAGCTTTTAGTCGACCAAAAACTGACTTTTAGTCGACTTAAGAACTTTTAGTCGGCTGAAACACTTTTAGTCGACTGAAACACTTCAAGTTGACTTAACAACTTTTAGTCGACTGAAAAACTTTTAGTTGACTAGAAGTTGTCAGACAGATTTTTGAAGTAACGAAAGAACAGAGCTGATCAAGGAGAAAGATCAGGAAAAGAAAGAAAAAAAAATTAGCTAAGATCACACATTCCCAAACGACGACGAAGAGAACAGAAAGAGGATTCAGCTAAGGGTTTTGTAAAGATATCTGCGAGCTGATCTTCAGAACCAACTTTCTTAAGTTCAATTAGTCCTTTCTGAACACTGTCTCAAAGAAAGTGGTGATGAATATCGATGTGCTTAGTGCGCGAGTGTTGGACAGGATTTTTACTAATGTCAATAGCACTGCTACTGTCGCACATAATAGGAATATGGTTGTTCATACCCTATCCTGGCCAGACCCCTGGGGCCCGCTAAGGGACCCGCGTCGAGCGACACATCACCTAGTCAACGATCAATTATTCAACGCCATGACCCGGTCAAAATGCATCTCCTTTCGAGCATCCACAGGCATCACCAATGCAGCGACATCAACACTGTCAAACCATTTGAAAAAGGGATCGACCCCTCAAGGGGGTCGGCGAACCCTTTCCTAAAGGGGTCGGCGACCCCTTTCCTAAAGGGGTCGGCCACACCTTTCCTAAGGGGGTCGGCCACCCCTTTCTTAAAGGGGTCGGCCACCCCTTCCTTAAGGTGTCGGCCAACCCATTTCTCAAGGGGTCGGCCACCCTTCTCCTCAAGGGGGTCGGCTACCCCTTCTTTCAGGGGTTCGACCACCCCTTTGTTGTGAGGGGTTAGCCACCCCTCCCCCAGAAAGGGGTCGGCCTCCCTTCCCCGAAAGGGGTTGGCCACCCCTTCCTCAAGGGGATCGGCTGCCCCTTCTTGTAGGGGGCTCGGCCATGCTTTTGCCTTACAAAGGTCATTCCTAAACCCCTGGCAACACTCATCGCACCCTCTACAATGCGCACTCAACATCATTGGTCACTTGACGCTCGTCACCGACCGTGCGCAATCGTCACGACGGTAGCACACTAGCACCAAGTATTGAACTGCAACAGTCGTCGCTGCGCCCTTGTGCCATGCTTATGATACGTGCCCCTAGCACCAAGTATTGCTCTGTGACAGTCGTCGCTGAGCCCTTGCGCCATACTTATGATACATGCCCCCGGCACCAAGTATTGCTCCGCGATAGTAGTTGCTGCGCCTTTGAGCCACAACCATGTTACAGGCCTCCAGGCATCACACTTATTCGCCACACCATGTACCCCCACCATGGATGTGGAACATGCTTCAACCCACTCTCCAGAGTGTGCGGCATTCCAGGGGCTCCGCTCGTAGTGCTCCGGCATGAGGACCCCTCTCTGCGACATGGCCTTAGCACCATCACGGGCTTAGCGCCATTGCAGGCTCAATCAAACTATGGGACGGGGCTTCGTGCCGTCACCGGCTCAATCAAACTGCTGCATGGGCTTAGCACCATCGCCGACTCAATCAAACTGCGGGACGGGCTTCGTGCCGTCACCGGCTCAATCAAACTGTGGCATGGGCTTAGCCCCATCATGGGCTTAGCACCATCGCCGGCTCAATCGAACTGCGAGACAGGCTTCGTGATGTCGTCGGCTCAATCAAACTGTGGCATGGGCTTAGCGCCATCACAGGCTTAGCGCCATCGCCGACTCAATCAAATTATGGCGTGGGCTTAACGAGATCACTGGCTTAGCACCATCACCGGCTCAGTCAAACTACGGGACGGGCTTCGTGCCGTCGCCTGCTCAATCAAACTGCGGGACGGGCTTCGTGCCGTCGTAGGCTCAATCAAACTGCGGGACGGGCTTTGTGCCGTCGCCAGCTCAATCAAACTGTGAAATGGGCTTCGTGCTGTCGCTGGCTCGATCACCGGGGGTTCTGGCCCTGTCAGCAGGATGGGCTCGCAACACCTGGAGCCATAGTCGGCACAACCTTATATCCACCGACATCACACTTACAAGGAGCTCCGACGTGAAGACTTGATTGCAACGGACTCTAAACACCAAGCAGGGACCATGGCCACTCATGTTACTCATGTCACTGTTGATCGTCGACACCACCAGGGCAATGACCCCCGGGTCACTCTAGGACGGGAGCAAGTCCTCGAAGGGCATCGCGCCTAATCCGCCTGGCAGTTGGCTACAGGAGCAACCCTCATCGCTGTCAGGTTTTGCGTATCTCCTGACGCACCTCGTGGGATTCAGTAAGGGCTTGGACTGGAGGCTGGGGAACGGGCTATTCTGATGATGCTACTGCAGCGTGATCAGTCTCCTCAGTGGGCAGAGAGATGCTGCGAGGGCAGGGCAGCACAGACTTAGGGACCGACAGTCCAACGCAGAAATCAGCCATCCAGTCCAGCTGCAAGCCTAGAGAGGTGAATGGCGCAAACTCCGTCAGCGACTGCTCAATACACGCCGTCGACCAGCGTGTCGTAGGAACACTCGCAAAGGGAAGCAACCACTCTACGAACCCTACATACACCCACCTCTGCAGTACGGGGTTCTCTACAGTCACTCCCTCGAATGTCTGCGGGTACGCCGCCTTCACCAATTTTAACCAGCACACTGTCTCAGCGGGCAACTAGAGGCTCTCCCATGATACGACTCGGCCTGCCACTCGATGATCCCCTACTTGCCTCACCAACCACTGCACCACCCACCACTGCCGTACACCTCTTCAGCACTCCACCCTCCGCCTCTGCACCGACGGTCATCGAGTGCATCACCATCAATGTTGCTCCCGCCTTGACAGCTGACCCAGACGACGCGTCCTGCTGACGCTTCGCAATAGGCTGCGCCAGAATCTCCGACTCACGAGCATGGGGTGCCACCGCGGGCTCCAGCTCCATCGGGTCCTCCCGCTTAACCCCCATGGCCTTCGCCTCTGTGCTTGTCCACCAGTAGCCGCTGGCATCAAACATCAGTGACTCGTCAACCGCTCCACCATACACATCCTCCACTCTCTACTCGGTACCCGGCAGCGGGCTCACCCTGCCGCTCACGCCAGCCCCCGACATATCAACAGCCTCTGGCTCACCCTTGCCAGTTAGCTCATCTACTTCAACCACCACCCCCTCCTCCACCTCGACAGCCGCACCAACATCACCAACTCCCTCCACCGTCTACTCCTCCTACTTCTGTCAAAGGAACCGTCAGTACGTCAACTCCTTTTATTATGATTTTAATAACAAAGACTTAATCAAAAGGACAATGTAATGAAATGGTAACAGCTAGTTGTTCATACCCTATTCTGGTCGCACCCCTGGACCCGCTAAGGGACCCACTTTGCACGACACATCACCCAGTCAGCGGTCAACTTTTCAACGCTCGAGAGCCGGTCAAAGCAACGCATGCTCAAGTCACGTGAACCATTCGTGAAGCGACCTCGGCGTGCCTTCCACCTTGGGGGTCGGCCACCCTTGGGGGTCGGCCACCCCTGGGGGTCGGCCACCCTTGGGGGTCGGCCACCCTTGGGGGTCAGCCACCCCAAGGGGTCGGCCACCCTTGGGGGTCGGCCACCCCAAGGGGTCGGCCACCTGCCTTGAATACCGACGGCGTCACCTTTGACCGTGCTCCGTTGCCACGACGACCGTCGCTCACGGCCGCGCTCCGCCATAGTCGCGACGACCGTCGCTCTCGGCCGTGCTCCTTCGTCACGATGACCGTCGCTCGCAGTCTCGATGACCGTCACTTGTGACCGCTCTGTCGCCATGACAACCGTCGTTCACGGTCGCGCGCCATCCACGCAACGACCCTTGTCACTCGAAGATCACTCTGCGACCTTCGTCGCCCGCACTCCACCGCGCCCATGCGCCACAATCATGTTATATGCTTGCGGGATGGGCTCACAACCTCAAAGCCATCGCCGTCTTCATTCTAGGGGGACTTCGCTCCGTGCTCCGGCACGAGGACCCTTCGCAGCGGGATAGGCGACTCCTCCAGGACACTATCTCCGCCAGGGTGCCTGCGTGACTGGCCTACGTGCTCTGGCACTGGGGGCTCGCGTCGGCACCCCTAAGGACTATGACCCCCGGGTCACTCCGAGATGGGAGCAGGTCTCCGGAGGGGCATCTTGCCTAGTCCACCTGGCAGCTGGGCGTCGGGTCTTCCCCACCGCTGCCAGGCATGTGGGATTCAGTAAGGGCTTGGACTGGAGGCTGAGGCAACGGGCTACTCTGACCATGCTACCGCGGCATGATCAGTCTCCTCAGACAGGCAGAGAGACGTCGCAAGGGCAGGGCAGCACGAACTTAGGGACCGACAGTCCCAACGGAGGATCAGTGCTTTGGCCCCCTGGCGACGTGTCGTTCCCAGGGGTGACACATGTCAACTTATGACACATGCACGTTTTTGCCTATAAATAGTGGACTTTGGAGCTTTTTCAAGGATCTTTGGCTCATTTGGACTTTTCACTTTCTCTCTCTAAGACGACATTCTCTCTGGAATTCTAGTGAGAGAAACACACTTGGACTCTCGTCTCTGGACCCTTGACGCTGCACCCTTGTCACGGACTGTAGACTGTCGGTCCTGTTCATCGTCACCCTGCCTGCGCAGCGCTGCCAGCCCTCACGACCTGTCTGGGGAGCCTTGCCCTCGGCCCTTACGCCGTCCTTGCTGTCTCCCGCGTTGCCTACCTGGAAGCTGACTCAGACCGCATCCTTTGTGGCACCTCCACGTAGCATCGAACCATTTTCCGCATCATCACTAGTCTTACCTCAACCGCTGGCTCCTCCAATTCCTCACGCGGCCTCTTCGACCCTGCCAGGTGTGAACCCAAAGCGCCTGCACTCGTCTGACGAGCACTCTCCATCATACACACATAATAGGAATATGGTTGTTCATACCGTATCTTGACCAGACCCCTGCGGCCCGCTAAGGGACCCGCGTCGCGCAACACATCACCCAGTCAATGATCAATTATTCAACGCCATGACCCTGTCAAAATGCATCTCCTTTCAAGCATCCACAGGCATCACCAATGACGCGACATCACCCCTCTAAAACCGTTGGAAAAGGGGATCGACCCCTTAAGGGGGTCGGCGACCCCATTTCTAAAGGGGTCGGCCACACCTTTCCTAAGGGGGTCGGCCACCCCTTTCTTAAAAGGGTCAGCCACTCCATTCCTAAGGGCTCGGCCACCCCTTCCTTAAGGGATGGGCCAACCCTTTTTTCAAGAGGTTGGCCACCCTTCTCCTTAAGGGGGTAGGCCACCACTTCCTTCAGGGGGTCGGCCACCCCTTTGTTGTGAGGGGTCGGCCTCCCTTCCCCGGAGGGGGTCGGCCACCCCTTCCTTATGAGGGTCGGCCGCCCTTTCTTATAGGGGGCTCGGCCACCTTTTTGCCTTGCAAAGGTCATTCTTAAGCCCACGACATCACTCATCGCACCCTCTATAATGTGCACTCAACACAATGGTCACTTGATGCTCGTCACTAACCGTGCGCAATCATCACGACGGCAGCACACTAGCACCAAGTATTGCTCCGCAACAGTCGTTGCTACGCCCTCGCGCCATGCTTATGATACGTGCCCCTAGCACCAAGTATTGCTCGACGACAGTCATCACTGCGCCCTTGCACCATACTTATGATACGTGCCCCCGGCACCAAGTATTGCTCCGCGACAGTTGTCGCCGCGCCCTTGCGCCACAACCATGTTACAAGCCTTCGGGCATCACACTTATTCACCACACCATGCGTCCCCGCCATGGATGTGGAACATGCTTCGACCCACTCTCTAGAGTGTGCGGCATTTCGAGGGCTCCGCTCGTAGTGCTCCGGCACGAAGACCCCTCTCTGCGGCATAGGCTTAGCGCCATCACTGGCTTAGCGCCATTGCCGGCTCAATCAAACTGCGGGACGGGCTTCATGCCGTCGCAGGCTCAATCAAACTGCCGCATGGGCTTAGCGCCATCACGGGCTTAGCGCCATCGCTGGCTCAATCAAACTACAGGACAGGCTTCGTGTTGTCGCCGACTCAATCAAACTGCAGCATGGGCCTAGCGCCATCACGGGCTTAGTGCCATCGCCGGCTCAATAAAACTGCGGGATGGGCTTCGTGCCGTCGCCGGCTCAATCAAACTGCGGCATGGGCTTAGTGCCATCATAGGCTTAGCGCCATCGCCGACTCAATCAAACTGCCGGATGGGCTTCGTGCCATCGCCGGCTAAAACAAACTGCGGCATGGGCTTAGCGCCATCACGGTCTTAGCGCCATCATTGGCTCAATCAAACTGCGGAATGGGCTTAGCGCCATCGCTGACTCAATCAAACTGCGGGACGGGCATTGTGCCGTTGCCAACTTAATCAAACTGCAGGAGGGGCTTCATGCCGTCGCCGGCTCGATCACCGGGGGTTCTGGCCCTCGCAATAGGATGGGCTCGCAACCCTGGAGCCATTGTCGGCACAACTTTAAAGCCACCGACATCACACTTATAGGGAGCTCTGACGTGGAGACTTCACCGCAACGGACTCTAAGCACCAAGCGACGACCATGGCCACTCATGTTACTCATGTCACTGTTGATTGTCGACACCACCAGGGCAATGACCCCCGGGTCACTCTGGGATGGGAGCAGGTCCTCAGAGGGCATTGCGCCTAGTCTGCCTGGCAGTTGGCTATAGGGGCAACCCTCACCGCTGTCAGGTTCTCTGCGCATCTCCTGACATACCTCGTGGGATTCAGTAAGGGCTTGGACTGGAGGCTGGGGCAACGGGCTACTCTGATCATGCTACTGCAGCGTGATCAGTCTCCTCAGACGGGCAAAGAGATGCTGCAAAGGTAGGGCATCATGGACTTAGGGATCGACAGTCCAATGGAGAATCAGTACTTTAGACCCCCCATGGCGACGTGTCGTTCCCATGGGTGACACATGTCAACTCATGACACATGCACATTTTTGCCTATAAATAGTGGAATTTAGAGCTTATTCAAGGATCTTTTTCTCATTTGGACTTTTCACTTTCTCTCTCTAAAAAGACATTCTCTCTAGAATTTTAGTGAGAGAAATATATTTGGACCTCGGTTACCAGACCCTTGGCGCTGCACCCTTGATCACGGACTGTCGATCATCGACCATGTTCGTCGTCACCCTGCCTGCGCAGCTCTGCCAGCCCTCACGATCCATTTAGGGAGCCTTGCTCTCAGCCCTTACTCTGTCCTTGCTGTCTCCTACTTTGTTTACCTGGAAGTTGACTCAGACTGCATTCTTTGTGACATCTCCACGTAGTAGCGAACCCCTTTTCTGCATCAACAATGGTCTATTGAGATACCAAAATCTCGTAAAGTTTGACGCATCCATAATACTTGGGCACAACAGCTTCCAGCTACAACATATTCTGCCTCAGCTGTGGAGAGAGCCACAGACATTTGTTTCTTACTATGCCAGGACACTAAAGCATCTCTAAGGAATTAACAAGTGCCGCTAGTACTCTTACGATCAACAAAACATCCCGCATAATCAGAATCCAAAAAACCTACTAGATCTAGCGACGAGTTTTGCGGATACCAAAGTCCTAGATTTAAAGTCTTAGAAAGGTATTTAAAAATATGTTTAACTGCAGAAAGATGAGATTCTTTGGGACAAGCTTGAAAGCAGGCATAAATACATACACTAAACATTATGTCAGGTCTAGAAGCAGTAAGATAGAGTAAACTACCTATCATGCCACGGTAAAGTTTGTTATCTACATCTTTACCATTTTCATCTTTGACAATATTAATGCTAGGAGACATAGGGGTCCCTCTAGATTTAGCATTATCCAAGCCAAACCGTTTCAAAAGCTCTCATGTGTACTTAGATTGATTTATAAAAATTCCTTCTTTTGACTGCTTGATTTGAAGTCCAAGGAAAAATGTAAGTTCTCCCATCATGCTCATCTCAAACTCCCTGCGCATATTCTCAGCAAACTCTTGGCATAGATCATTGTTAGTGGCACCAAAAATAATGTCATCAACATTTATTTGAACTATTAAAATATGTGAATTTCAAAATTTTGTAAAAAGAGTAGTGTCGACTTTGCCACGAGAGAATCCATGATCAATGAGGAAGCTGCTAAGACGATCGTACCAAGCTCGAGGAGCTTGTTTAAGACCGTACAAAGCCTTTTTCAGCTTAAAGACATGATTGGAGTATTTTTCATTTTCAAAACTAGGAGGTTGTTTAATGAACACTTCCTCCTGTATTACCCCATTCAAGAAGGCACTTTTCACGTCCATTTGAAAATTTTTATATGACATGAAAATGCCAAAAGCATTCGAATAGCCTCAAGTCGAGCGACTAGGGCAAAGGTTTCATCAAAATCAACCCCTTCGACTTGATTGTATCCTTGAGCAACTAGTCTAGCCGTGTTACAAACAATATGGCCATTTTCATCAAGTTTGTTTCGAAAAAACCCACTTTATTCCAATGACCTTTTGTTGAACAGGAGCCGGAACTAGTGACCAAAGACCGCTTCTCTCAAATTGATTCAATTCATCTTGCATGGCAAGAATCTACCCAGAATCATTTAGAGCCTCTGAAATGTTTTTAGGCTCTATTTGAGAAAGAAAAGAAAAATTCACGCAAAAAAGATTACCGTAGATCTTGTTGTAACTCCACGTTCCACATTACCTATGACTTGTTCTAGTGGATGACTTGAGGAGTATCTCCAGCTTTTTGGGAGTGTTTGTGTCTCATCATTGTTGTTGTGAGACATTAAGTTTGTTGTTCAAGTCCAGGGAGAGTTCTTCACTGTCATCACCTGAATTCGTACTTGGTTTTTCAATATTAGACTCTTCAAATACTACATGCATAGATTCTCCAATTGTCATAGTTCTACGGTTATAGATTCTATATGCTCTACTTTTTAATGAATAACCAAGAAATATTTTCTCTTCAGATTTTGCATCGAACTTTCCCAAATTCTCACGATTGTTCAAAATAAAACATTTACAACCGAAAACCTTGAAGAATTGGTTTGATGAGTACTCTGTTCAACACGTAACAGAAAGTGCTGACGGCTTCGGCCCAAAAATATTTTGGCAGAGAGTTTTCATGAAGCATGGATCTGGCCATTTCTTGTAGAGTACGATTCTTTCTCTCTGCAACCCCATTTTGTTGGGGTGTCCGAGGAGCAGAAAACTCATGTGAAATGCCGTTTTGAATACAGAAAGGAATAAAATCTTTTTCAAATTCACCGCCATGATCACTTCGAATTTTTATAAGCTTCAACTCATTCTCATTTTGAAGTTGCTTAACAATATTAAAAAAATTTTCAAACGCTTCATCCTTACGAGTTAGAAAAAGAACCCATGTGTATCTTGAAAAATCATTAACAATGACAAAGGCATAAAATTTTTCACCTAGGCTGGCATTTCTTGTAGGGCCAAAAAGATCTAAATGAAGGAGTTGAAGAGGGCGAGAAGTAGAAACGACATTTTTTGGCTTGAAAGGATGTTTTTTTACTGTTTACCATATTGACAGGCATCACAGACCTTATCATTGACAAACCTTAACTTTGGTAGGCCTTTGAGAAGCTCTTTTGAGAGAAATTTCTTGATTAGATCCATGTGAACATGACCTAATCTACAATGCCACAACCAAATATCATTATGTTGAGCAGAAAGACAAACTTTACGATAAGAGTCAAATGTATCAAAAGATAAAGTATAGATATTACCATCTCTCTTACCTACCAAGGTACCTCCATCTGAGGCATGACTGATTAGGCATTGATCGCCTTTGAACCGAACTTTGTGTCCACTAACGACGAGTTGACTAATACTTATCAGATTGAACTTCAGACCATTAACCAAGGATACGTTGTCAATAGTAATGGAACCGGTGCCAATTTTACCTTTACCAATGATCTTCCCATTCGAGTTGTCTTCGAAGGTAACAAATCCTCCATTCTTCAGAGTGATATGGGAGAAAAGTGAGCGATCACTGGTCATATGTCTTTAACATCCGCTTTCGAGAATCCATTTGTTGGAATCTAGCCTTGCTTTCAGGCATACCTACAATAGATTTTGGTTTTTTTCCTTTAGGTACCCACATTTTCTTGGGTCTTGGAAGATTAGATAAACAAGATTTTGGCTTCCGAACTTGTTTCATTTTGTTTTTTGTAATGGAAATGAATGACTGATTTCTGACAGCACTAAGAGGACAATTTTTAACTAAGTGCCCTTTATTTTTACATACTGTACAGAGTGTGAAAGGTGAGCAAGAAGCTAAATTTTTGTTAAAGAAATTTTTATAATCCTTTTGCTTTTTTGAAGGATTGTATCCGATGCCACTTTTCTCAAAAACACATCTTTGTCTTCCCAAAAGAGTATCCAAATTCTCTCTTCCTTGGGTAAATTTTGAAAGGGTAAAATTCAGATCTTCAATCTCCTTTTCTAAATTATTTTTTTGTAAAGAAACATCTTCCAGTTGAGATTTTAAGGATTCGTTTTCAACTGAAACTTTTACTCCTCGGAGAGATTGGATTTCAGAAGACAAAAGAGAGTTTTCCTTCTTAGAAGCATTCAGATTATTTTCTAAAGAAGTATTTTCCGAAATATAAAGTTCAATCTTTTCTTGAAACTCTTCCTTTTCGCCTTCTAACTCTTGAACAGTACTTATCAAAGAAAGAGCCTTATTTTTAGATTAGCATTTTTAGCTTTTAACTTTTCATAGTTTTCACTAAGTTCAAGAAAAGCTGACTTAAGTTCATTATAATGATTTTTAGAGATTACCTTGAGATTGTCATCTTTGGCCATGAAGCAAAGTTGAGCTACGTCATCATCTTCGCTAGATTCTTTGTCACTTTCATTAGAGTCATCCCAAGTCAGCAGAGCTTTTCTAGACTTGAAATTTTTTTCTTTGAATTCTCGACTGTTGCTGCTTGCGGTTATGTTCTTGAGTTATGGACAGTATTTTTTTATGTGCCCAGTTCTACCGCATTCAAAGCAGGCATCAGGATTATCCTTTACATTCCAATCATTGTTATTTCTGTGATGTGATTGGTTTGTAGGATTTCTTCTAAACTTCCCATCTCGCTTGCTTGCAAAACATTTCTTGAACTTTCGAGTTATGAAAGCTATTTCAGGATCAGAATCGTCGCTGTTCTCTATAGGTTCATGAGAGGCCTCAACTTTAAGAGCTAAGTTTTTCTTCTTGGAGGTGGTTTCTTCTTCGTCATGAATTTTCATTGTAATTTCATGAGTCATTAGAGAACCCACCAACTCATCAAGCTTCAGCACATTCAAGTCCTTTGCCTCTTCAATAGCTGTGAGTTTTGCTTCCCATCTCTTTGGAAGAGATCTGAGAAGTTTTCGGACAACTTCCTTTTCTGGATAGATTTTACCCAAAAGCTTTAGTCCATTTATAATGAGTGTGAATCTGGAGTACATCTCATTTATAGACTCGTGCTCCTACATCTTGAAGGCCTCATACTGTTGGACCAACATGTTGATCTTGGTCTCTTTTACTTGATTTGTTCCTTCATGAGTAACCTCCAACAGCCTCCACATTTCTCTGGCTGTCTCACATGCTGAGACTTGATTGTACTAGTTCATGTCAAGGCCACAACTGATAATGTTCTTAGCTTTATCATCGATGGAGAAAAGCTGCGCCTCATGATTTTCCATTTCAAGAATTCCTTTTGGAATCTTGGTTCCATCCGGTCCATCCTTCATAGGAATTATAGGACCATTTTCAACAACATACCATACGTGTGTATCCTGCCTCAGAAAATTCCTTATGCGATTTTTCCAGTAGCTATAGTTGTCATTCTTCAACAGGGGTGGCCTGGTGGTTGCTGATCCTTCTTCCATAACACGATCTTTAGCTCTTGACGATTAAGTCACATAAAAATACCAGAGCACACGGCTCTGATACCACTTGTAGGTCCCTAAATACACCTAGAGGGGGGGGGGGGGAATAGGTGTTTTACAACTTTGAGAATAAATTTAAAAATAAGATTACAAAGTAATGACAACTATAACGGTAACAGATTTAACACAGAGATTTATACTGGTTCGGCCCCACCAGCCTACATCTAGTCCTCAAGCACTCCACAAAAGGGAGACTTACTCGAGTCTTTCACTAAACCAGCTAGCTTCGGGTGCTAGCTCAAACCGCAATACAATTTCCGAAACCCTTCCGAGGTTTCCAATAGTTTACAAATGAAAAGAGATTTACAATTTGAATACAACAAACAAACTCCTTCTTGAGCAGATGTTACAATGAAAACTAAGACTAAGTTTTCTTAGCTGGGCAGATCTATATTCTTTCAAGAACCAAACCAAGAAGCTTACAAAGAACTATCTCAAAGGTAAACTCACTCAATACAGAATAGATGAGAATAAAATATCAAGATGAGAGAGTTTTTAAGAGAGAACTAATTCGCGCGAGAGAGGGATATAAAATGCTCTCGAGGACCCCTTTTTATACAAGTAATAGAAGTGAACTTTTAGGAAGAGAAAGCCCAAAAAGGAAGGATTCGACTAAAACAAGAGAAAGAGTCGACTGAAAGTTTTGGCTTCGACTAAAACATTTGGCTTCGACTAAAATTTTTTGACTTTAACTGAAAGTCTTGCCTTCAACTGAAAGTCTAGACTTCGACTGAAATATTTGGCTTCAACTAAAAGTCTAGACTTCGACTGAAAGTCTTGACTTCGACTGAAAGATTTGGCTTCGACTAAAAGTCTAGACTTCGACTGAAAGTCTTGGCTTCGACTGAAAATTTTGGCTCTTTACTAGAATTTATGTCAGATCTTTTAAGAAAGACTTAGAAATTCTAACAAGAAAAAAAAATTCAGGTTCTTGCATCTTCAATGTAGTCCAAGTCTTTAAATACCGAGTCCAAGGCTAGGTTCAAGCTTTGTCCATGTCAAGATCTCGTCTTTGTTTGATTAAAATAAATCCTGAAATGTTTATCTTAATAATATTGTCAGATTAATGTTAGAGATAATAAGTCTGGAATCATCAAAATCAATAAGTCAACAGGGTCGGGGTAGCAGGGGGGCCGGCCAGTGGGGCTCGATTGGGGGGGTGTCGGATGTGTAGTGGCCGAAGCTGAAGAAGAAAAAAGGAAGAGGAAGAGGTCGTCATCGATGGCCATGGGCTGCCACGGGGAGGTCGGCGGGGTGTGGGGTTGGGAGGAGGGAGCTTGAGGGGAGAAGGATATGTCGGGAAGGGGCTGCCGGTGGTGGCCAGGCTAGGTAGAGAGGCCGAAAGGTCGATGGCAACATGAGGTAGGTGCGGAGCATGGAGGAAGATAGAGAAAAAATTAAGGTTCTGGGAAACGGGTCGGTTTGGGTGGGCGGTTGACCGTTGGGAACTGAGTGAAGAGAGGGGAAATGGGGCAGGGCAGGCGCGGGTCGGGTGGCTTCACAGGTAGGGTTCTTCCCCTTCTTGATTTCTTTTGATTTTGACTTTGAAAAATGAATTTGAATTTTGATTTTTTTTTGCAAAGCCCAAAGAGATTTTTCAACATCTATATAAATAGCATGAGAGGGGTATGAAAAACTTCTTTTGATGAAGAAACTCTTCAAAGTTGAAGGAATAGAGAGAGGGGACGGAGGGGAAATAGATGAAAATTTTTTGGTTGAAAAATTTCTAAGTGCTAGGGAGAGCATCAAAGGGTGAAAAATTTTGTGAAGAAAAAATCTAAGTGTAGAATGAGGATGAGAAGGTGATGTCCCGACCATGAGCAGGTAGGGTGCGAGGGAGGTGGGGGGATGAAAAAAAATTCCAAGTGTTGAGAAACTTTTCCAAGTGTTGAAAAATTTTGCTAAGTGTTGAGCTGGAGCAAGGGTGCCGAGGGATGTCGCAAGGGGTGATGACCCAACCGCGAAAAATGAAGAAATTTTTCTATGTGTTGAAGAGTGAAGAGGGTGCCGAGTGAAGCCGCGGGGGTGATGACCCGACCGCAAAAAATAAAGAAATTTTTCTAAGTGTTGAAGAGTGAATAGGGTGTCGAGTGAAGCCGCGGGGGTGATGACCCGACTGCAAAAAATGAAGAAATTTTTCCAAGTGTTGAAGAGTGAAGAGTGGAGCTCGGCGTTGGGTCGACATCGACGACCGGTTGAGTGACAGAGGCATGGGAAGGTTGGCAAGACGTGTTGCGTGCATGCCCACGAGGTCGCATGGCCTGAGCGGATGTCGACTGACGGAGTTGAGACTTAGTAGCGTGGCTTGAGCCACTCCGTGCACCACGTACCAAGTCGCTGCAATGAAAGGCATGCAGAAGGGGTAAAGAACTTGGCTTGCTTGGGGTAGGCAAAGGGTGAAGCCCCCAATGAAGTACAACATAGCACCAAGGGTGGTGTCAGTAGAACAATGTTATCTTGAAAATTCTCCAAGTCAGGAAATGACGGCCTCTTGGATGGCTGGGGAGAGGATGTGACTGGTAGTTCTAGTAGCCATATGTTGCTGAGGCATGGTTGCTTGGGTGTGTCAGGCAAGGAATGAACTGCACTCTTAGTAGTCCTCGTAGCTCTCTGTTGCACATGCATGGTGCCTAAGTTTGGAAGATATGCAGACTGCAATACGATGCTCACCTCCCCAGCGGAGTCGCCAAAATGTTGCCCAGGAAAAGGGGTCCGCTGCTACGTGGAGGTGCCACAAAGGATGCAATCTGAGTCAGCTTCCAGGTAGGCAAAGTTGGAGACAAGAAGGATGGAGTAAGGGTTGAGAGCAAGGCTCCCCAGATAGGTCGCAAGGGATGGCAGAGCCACGCAGGCAGGGGGACGATGAACGGGGTATGCGGTCGATAGTCCGAGTCAAAGGTGTAGCGCCAAGGGTCTGGTGACAAAAGTCCAAATATGTTTCTCTCACTATAATTCTAGAGAGAATGGGATTTTTAAAGAGAGAAAGTGAAAATGTCAAATGAGAGAGAAGTCCTCGAATAAGCTCCAAAGTCCACTATTTATTGGCAAAAATGTGCATGTGTCATAAGTTGACATGTGTCGTCCCCTGGGAGCGACACATCGCCAGGGGGTCCAAAGTATTGATTCTCCGTTGGACTGTCGGTCCCTGAGTTTGTGCTGCCCTGCCCTTGTGACATCTCTCTGCCCGTCTGAGGAGACTGATCACGCCGCAGTAGCATGATAAGAGTAGCCCGTTGCCCCAGCCACCAGTCCAAGCCCTTACTGAATCACACGAGGTGCGTTAAGAGATGCGCAGAGAACCTAACAGTGGTGAGGGTTGCCCCTATAGCCAACTGCCAGGCAGACTAGGTGCAGTGCCCTCCGAGGACTTGCTCCCGTCCTGGAGTGACCCGGGGGTCATTGCCCCGGTGGTGTTGACGATCAATAGCAACATGAGTGGGCATGGTTGCCGCTCAATGCTTAGAGTCCGTTGCGGGGAAGTCTTCGTGTCGGAGCCCTCTGTGAGTGTGATGTTGATGGCTTTAAGGTTGTGCCGGCGATGGCTTATGGGTTGTGAGCCCATCTCGCAGTTTGATTGAGCTGGCAATGGCGTTAAGCCTATCCCGCAGTTTGATTAAGCCGGTGATGGTGTTAAGCCCATCCCACAATTTGATTGAGCCGGCGATGGCGTTAAGCCCATCCCGCAGTTTGATTGAGCCGGCGATGACGTTAAGCCCATCCTGCAGTTTTATTGAGCCAGCAACATCCCGCAATTTGATTGAGCCAGCAACGGCATTAAGCCCATCATGCAGTTTGATTGAGCCAGTGATGGCGCTAAGCCCATCCCGCAGTGAGGGGTCCTTATACCAGAGCACTACGAGTGGAGCCCTTGGAATGCTACACACTCCAGAGAGTGGGTTGAAGCATGTTCCACGTCCATGGCGGGGCCGCATGGTGTGGTCAATAAGTGTGATGCCCGGAGGCCTGTAACATGATTGTGGAGCATGGACACGGTGCCTACAGCACGAGACATTGATTATGGTGCATGGGCGTGGTGACGACTATCGCGAGACCATACCTGGTGCCGGGGCACATGTCATGGAAGCAACGCACGGGCACGGCGACGACTGTCGCGAGACAACACTTGGTGCCGAGGCACGTATCATGGAAGTGATGTACGGATGGAGACAACACTTGGTGCCGGGGCACGTGTTATGAAAGTGGCACACAGGCGCGGTGACAAACATCGCGAAGATATACTTGGTGCCGGGGCACATGTTATGGAAGTGGCGCATGGGCGTGGCGACAAGCATCGTGGAGATATACTTGGTGCCGGGGCACACGTCATGAGAATGGTGCATGGGCGCTGCGACGAACATCGCAGAGATATACTTATGATAGTATGCGACCGTCGTGATGATTGTGCACGGTCGGTGACGAGCATCATGTGACCATTACTGTTGAGCGAGCATTGCAGAGAGGGTTGAGCGGGTGCCGGTGATGGGGGGTCACAGAGACGGCACGCGGGCGATGAGAGTCGCGGAATTGTCATGGGGATGCATGCGGCGAAGGTTGCGGAGATGGCGCACGAGCAATGAGAGTCACGGAGTCAGAGCACGGGCGATGAGAGTCGCAAAGCTAGCGCGCGGACACGGGCGACGAAGGTCATGGAGATGGTGGGTAGGCTACGCGTGTCGCAGAGCTGACTTGCAGACGCTGGCAACGAAGATCACAGAAATGGTGTGCGGGCGATGAGAATCACGGAGCTATCGCGCGGACGTGGGAGACGAAGGTCGCGGATATGGCGCACGGGCGACGAGAGTCAAAGAGAGGGCGCACGGGCGACGAGAGTCGCAGAGTTGGAGCGTTGGCGACGGGAGTTGCGGAGCTGTCGCGCGGACGCGGGCGACGAAGGTCACGGAGATGGCGCGAAGGCGACGAGAGTCGCGGAGATGGCGTGAGGGAGACGAGAGTCACGGAGTTGGAGCGCCGGTGACAGGAGTCGCGGAGCTGTCATGCAGATGCAGGCGACGAATGTTACGGAGATGCCACGTGGGCGACGAGAGTCGTGGAGATGGCCCGTGGACACGGGCGACGAAGGTCACGGAGATGGCGCGTGGGCGACGAGAGTCGCGGAGATGTCACGCCGATGCGAGCGACGGTTATCGTGGTGACGGGGTGTGAAGACTAGCGAGCGGTCGTCGCGGCGACGAAGCGCTGCGGCGAGCGATGGTCGTTGTGACTATGGTGCACGACTATGAGCGACTGTCGTCGGTCGTCAAGGTAGGTGGCCGACCCTCTTGGGTGGCCGACCCCCTTGGGTGGCCGACCCCTCTAGGTGGCCGACCCCTTAAGGTGGCCGACCCCCTTAAGAGGGAAGGTACCCGAAGGTTGCTTCACAAAGGGAAAAATGCATGATGACTTGATTATGTGACGCTTTGACCGGCATGTGAGCCTTGAAAAGTTGACCGTTGAATGCGCCGACATGTCATGAGAATTGGGACCCCCAGTGGGCCTATAGGTGTAGCAAAGATAGGGTGGGAACACTTTCATACCAAGAGGTGCTCGTGGAAGTAGTTGACTAAAAAGACCAACTTCTTTGATCCAAGCTGGTGTTAGTGGTCAAAATAATTTGGATAAATCACGCAATAGAAGAGGCCACCTAGTAACTTGAAGCGTTGATGCTGCAGAGATACCCTAGTCATTTTGATGAGAAAGGTAACTAACTGCAAATTTCAAGGACGTAGTTTTTATAAGGTGGAGAAAATGTAATACCCCGTACTTTCAAAGGTGTCAAAAGTAATTACCGGTCAGTCAAAAAAAAATAGAACAGCGATAATTTTAGAGATAATATGGAACTGGTATAATGATTATGGGGTTGAATTGTATTTATGTAATGATTTGGGGTTAGCTTGTAATTATGAAAAGTTTTTTGGCAATTTTGTAATTTTAAAAATTGGTGGGATTTAATGACCTGGTAATCCAGAGCTCCAAAGCCCCGAACCCCTTAAGCGTTAACCACATCAAATCAAATCACATCACATCAAATGTTATATTGACAGAAACAATCTCAACTCTACCGCAACTTCTAACACATACCAAAATTTCTAAATAGTCATTAACTCAAATTTTCAAAAATATACAGTTGTAAAGTGTAATACTTCAATGTCATTAAACACATATGGTCATAAATAAAAATTTTAAGCTCTCTATAGAACGAGCTAGCAGTACTGATCCACGTAGGGGTCTTACCACTCAAAAACGTTGTGGGTACTTCATAATCTCTCTCAGGCTCGAAACCCTTCCCCGAGCAATCTATGGGTGTTCATTACCTATAAAAAGGGATCAAATAAATGTGAGCTTTTGAGAGCTCAGAAAGGTCGCTCAAGGACCAAACGAACAACTTCTAAAATTACTCATAGATTCATTTCAATGATGATTTCTCAAAGAGTATCAAAACGATGACAAATATTTAGATTACAATATGGGGAAGTGTTATAACTTAATCCATTCAATTAAATATCAAATAATCATTTTCAGGTACTTAGCAAATAGATTCAGATACAACAGATTCAGATGATATTGAACATGAGCACAGGCAAAGCCATATAGGAAATGTAGAATAATAGATTTGCAAAGCCACATATGGAGTATTCACAAACACCGACTACATATGCATGTATACAAATATTAGTGTAACACCCCGAAATTTTTGGAATGTTAGATACTCACTCGATCAGTCACACAAAGATAGTAACACCCTCAAACTCAACCAATTAGTACAAATCTGTCATAGCAACTAAACCATCAATTAAATCATACTCCTAATAGGCCATCATAAATGGAACATCAAATCTAAGTCTGAAAATTTTGAAATAATAATGTTAACCCACACAGGGGTTTTAATGATCAACATTAACTTAACTTAATTTCTCTGGCTCGGCTCTAATCCTTACTCAGGCAATCTACTACTGGTTATCACCTGTGGAAATGAAGTCAAAGGAGAGTGAGATTTCGAGAGCCCAATAAGGTCGATCAAAGATTTAAAAACACTATTGGGATTTTACATTTACCGTCAAGTGATAATTTTGAAAATGATTTTTCTAATAAAACCAATGCATTTCGATATAAACATATGGACGAGTATCAACTCAATCCCTTAAATTAATAATCATTTCAAAACACTTCAAGTGCAATAAAACAGAAATAGGAAATATTGAACATGAGCAGTACACTATCGCATAGCCACCCTGGCAGTGCTCGATACGCTGTACATATGCATATGTACACTGACTAGTCCATTAAGGTACTAGTTTAACCCAACCAACGGATCATCCTTATAACTCCAACAATATGCACCATCCTTATAACTCCCAGGATTACTAACTCTTGTCAACATTTAGAAGAAATAAATATAATTGAAAATATTTTACGATGACTGAGTCAATAAACAGATGATAATGAACCAAAATTTCAAATGATCGCTTATACGACTCGAATTAGGGTTTCAAGGGCAATTGAAAACATTTTTATATCAATCATAAAGATCAACATTAAATGTAGTTTATAAAACTGCTAAATCAGAGTAATGAAAGAAGGTTCCGAGGGAAAATCCTTACCTCGATCCAAGCTATGAATGCTATGCTACCTCGATCAAAATTTTATAGAATAAACCTTGATTGACAATCTATTTGTTAGAACACAATCTATGCTAATACTATGAAGCTAATATCGACTACCCACCACGTGGTCACTTCTAACTCTGAAATCACACAACTCAAAACGGTTTCCGCACACTGCTAAACTAACTGAAAACCCTCTACGCTCCATAATGCATAATGATATTTCAAATTCATAATAAATTACAATAAAATACTTTTATTGCTTAAAACATTATAAAAAGTCAAAATACAAATTTTTTGAAAATTTTAAATATAACCCGTAACCGATATCCGGATCAAGCGCTCAGAGGCTGGTTTTGTTAAACATAAGTAGCGAGATCAAAATGCCACGAAAATCTGGACAGTGAAACATATTAATCATATAAATTCCTCGTAAATTTTTTTGACAAAAATAAATTGGTTTGATATATTAATAAATACGGTCATTTGTCAAAACGGTCATTTCAAGAAATTAAATTTTAGTCATGGGCAATACGGTCATTTCATCAAAACCTTTATGTGTACTTGTACTCCCTTTGATCAACGGTCATAAGTGCTAATTTTCTAAACTAATGGACACGCCTGTAATTTCACCAAAACTTCAAGGACATGAGTGCAATTAACCCAATAACATAAATTTGGTTTTTGCATTTTGCCAAAATTTGAGTAGAACTATTTTTAAAAAATAAAATTTGGGACTCCCTAAAAATTCACTACCTATATTGACGATTACAGCTAATATTCCTTATTATTCAATCAAACACACACTTTAACACCCTGCAACATACAGTTTTATCCTGCTTTCCCTCTTTGCTCAAGCACAGATACACCTACACACACTAATTCACCATAAATACACACACCACTATACCTAAAACACACTCCTACACACACTTATTAGTCACACACACTGTTCACACAAAGCACCTAGTGCCAAAAACCAACACACACCCAATTCTCTCTCTCACACTCTGGTACACACATAAACACACACTAAAGCACCTAAACAACGCACTACTACACTTAAAATGTAATATCCCAGTTTTTAAAAAGGAAATTAATTTATAATTATTACCTAATTAAAAAAAACTTTTGCATGAATGCTTGGCTGCCAAAGACACCCACAAACAAGTGAGAATGACACACCTCAGAATTTCCAGGAGGTGGAGTGTGTGCATGTGAAGCTAAGTGGAAGGTGAGTTGGCATAAGGGAGTATATAAGGGCAGTTGTTTGAAGGACAATAGAGGAAATCTTAGAGACTTCTCAACTAAGAAGTTATAGAGGGAAGGGAAGCGAGGAAGAGCAAGAAACAGAGGGCAATTTGGTGAAGAATTGAAAAAGTTATAAACTTTCAAAATCAGGAAAAAAAATTAGTCTTTAGTGTGTGGAGTAGCTGTTTGAGGAAAAATTGAGGAAAATCCAAATAAAATTTTGTGAAGAGCTAAAGTGAGATTTGTTAGAACGAAGAGAAAGGAAGAACTTTTGCAAGAAACAAAACGTGTTTTCATGAAGAATTAAAGAAGTTACAAATCCTCATAACAAGGTAAAAAAATCAGCTTTTAGTGTGTCTTATTGATTTTTGGTGTGTACATGAGGGAAATTAAGGTTGAATTGGTTATTTTTTCATTTAATTCCATGTTAAATGTAATTGTATGGTTAATTATGGGGAACTAGAGTGGAATTACAGTGTTGAGGGTGAAAATTGGTGTACGTGGTGATGAAACTCTGTGTGCATGTGTGAGGAAAAAACAAAGGGTGTGCAAGTGTGTGTATGGGCAGTAACATGAGTGTTTATTCATGGCTGAAGGTGTGTGTTTATGTGTAATGCATCGATATGTGGTGGAAATTATGGTGTGTTTATGTGAGGTGTGGAGTGTGTGAAGAATTTGAGGCATTGAGTGTGTGAAGAATGGAGGTGGAGTGTGTGGAATTAAGGTGGTGTAAATGTGTTGAGAAGGTGATTTTGGGAGTGTAGAACCCAACAAAAATGCTGATATGTGTGGGTGAGGTGAAAAAGTGTGTGTTGATCTATAAGAGGGTGAATAGTGACTATTATTGTCATTAAAAGTCTTGTCATTTTATTCTTTTCAAACTTTATTTTTTACACAAAAAAGAAATGCCCTTTTTTTTTTCTTTGAAAGGTCTATAATATGAGAATTTTTGGGATGTTTCTAAGTTTGCTAAGGATGTCAACTAATTTTATCCTCTAAATAGGGTTCTCGAATTTTTAAATATATCAAATCAGGTTATTTTAATCTAAAAATTTTATGAGAACCTTATGTAGTTGAGACATTTGTTTAAAATTTCATGGCATTTCGATGCCAATTGTTATTTTTAACAAAGTTGGCTTCCTAGCACTCGATTTGATTATCTTGATAGGAAATTCGAGTGAAAACTTTTCCAAGGACTTTTTGGTCCAAAAACCAATTTATAATGTCCAAAAAGCATATTTTCAGTCATTTAGGAGTGTTTGTTGGTGTAAGAGTCATCATGGGGTGTTTAGGTAATTTTACTTATGCTCGGAGGTGTTTGGTAATTTTTGACACCCATTGATGAGTTTTGTGGAAATTCATAATTAAGCAGCGAAAAGCATAAGAAATGAGGAATTTGGGTTAAAATAGGTTTAAGAAGGTTTATGGTGCAGTTAATGTACTTAAATGGGTTAAGGCAAATTCGGTTAACGGGCTAGCCATAAATTGTGGACGGATAAGCGAGGAAGGGGTAAAGATGTGTGTGTTTGTATTTAGGGTTGTCTAGTAAGAAAGACTTTGTTTGGATAGGTAATCCCATTTGTTGAGAAAATCCCGAAGCGAGGAGTTCATCGGTTAAGAAGCCAAAACAAGTAAGGATAGTACGGTTTAGATATGCTATTCATAAATTCGTTTAGCATAACTCCTATTGTTATGCATGAACACCGGTTCTTCTAATGACCCAGTATTTCTTATTGAGTATTGCTATTGAAGACTTAAGGTAGAATCATTTCCTTTAGCCCTCCCGTTGATGAAGTTTGATATGTTGTTGAGGACTTATGTTCGAACTACTCTTTAAGTACATTCCTTCGATAAAAACTCTCTTTAGATTAATGGCGAGATTGAGATGAACACCCCGTGTAATGGGGCTTCAAAAAGTGGAGGGCCAGTAAAGTGAAGTAACTGTGGTCAGTGAAGATAAAGTAACTGACAAAAAGAATGAAGCGCCCTAGAGTATGTTGTGTCTTGTCAAGTCGAGCACGCACTGCAATCGATTATTTGCTTTAGTGTTTTCTCTTGCATTGTATTTTCATAGTCAATGAGTCTGTCCAAGTGGAAATGGGCTTGAGCCGCTCAGTCTAAACAAAGGTGATGTATTAAAGTGATTGCAGATGCTTGTTCTTTGGCATTCTTAAATTCATTGCCTTCATTGAGAGTTCATAATTGATTTTCTGATACTTCCAAAAGGGTTCTACGTTGTATTCCTTATATTATCCTTGGTGATTTCTGCTTGTTCTTTATCTGATGTGTTTTTCATGTACTAGGTTTGAACGGGGTGAAACCTCTGATAAAGGTAAAGAGAAATATACTAAGTTTCTGTGAGGAACACATCGCAACGTTGATGCGAATTTGGGTGTAAATATTAACTTGTATTAAAGTTGTACAGTTTTCATTGCAATACAATACGTACTACCAAGCAATTTTTTATAAGGATGTGTCATGACGTCCCTTTATGATCTAAGTGTTGTAGCATCTTTATACTGTATTAAAGGTTGTGATGTTGATAGGATTGACATCTTAGCTCTGGTAATGGCCTGAATGAAAACAGGCATTATCATGACTGTCAGGAGACGGGACTTCTAGGGAGCCCCTATATGAATTGTATATAGACAAGACTGACAATTTACTAGAACAGTTGAACAAAGACGGACTCTATCATGATTGTGAAGGGAAGGGACTTTACCTAGGGCCCTTAGATTAATCCAAAAATCATGCAAAGAGTGACGCTAATATAGCATACAAGATGACGTCAGACAAACATTGCCCTGACTGTCTAGACAGAGGGCCCACATGGAGCATCTAGAAAAAAAATGCAACTAGAGTTAGCCTTAGTAAAAGTATAAAGAAACGGAAAAACATGGGAAAGCCCCTTAAAGACATCGCCAAAGAAGAGAGTGACGTTAATGCAGCATACAAGATGACGTCAGACAAACATTGCCCTGACTGTATGGACAGAGGGCCCACATGGAGCACCTAGAATAAAATGCAACTAGAGTTACCTTAGTAAAAGTATAAAGAAAGGGAATCACATGGGAAAGGTCCTTAAAGACATCGCCAAAGAGGAACATATAATGAAGATAATATCCTTGCACAGTTTGAGAGCAGGTTTAAGTTAAAAATCATTTAGATTGCCTGATATAATAAATCAACCATTCACTTTAAGATCTATCCTCTTTTGCTTAAATCATTTTATCATTAGAATCTCAGGCAATGGTACTCACTTTGCTGATACGCTTATTTTTACCCAAAAAGAGGAAGATAACTGGAATTGTTTTTGATTGAAAAGTATTTTCATTCCTTATCATTAGATGTCATTTCACTTCATTAAAAAAAAAATCTTTCTTAGCTTCAACACACGAGCTTGAATTCTCAAGACTACCGCGAAAAGATTGAACCCAAAAGATGGATAGTGAGGATTTAGGTGCATGAGCTGTAAGGCTGGCATGTTTGTTGTGGGATTGTATAAGTTGGGAGGCTGATAGGATGTTGGCCCAGGATTATACAATGGGTCAATGTATATAACTGGGCAGAGAAAAATCCATGACTATCAAGTGCATGAACGAGAGGCACAAGATAAAGTCATAAGGCATCTCATATAATCATTGAACTCATGTCCAATATATCAAACTATCGTAAGGATAGGGTAGGGCTGATAGGTCATGAAAATCAATCGATACTCATCAGGTCATAAGGAGGTGAACACCTGAGATCTAGAGAGACTCAGGAATTAAAGGGTCATAAAAAAGAAACAAGTCATAGGGACGTTAACAATAAGTGTCATACTATAACAAGCTCAAGGCGCCTAAACCATTATCTCTTCATTTTTTTTATTGTTTTATTTTTCATCATTTTTCGACCCCATCAAAATGTAAAAGAGCATTTGTGTCTTTTAAACTAGCATAACCTCACGGAGGACATGATATATGGGACACAATGTAAGCCTAGGCCTGGGCTAACAAACTAATGGTAATAAGGCTCAAAAACCAAAATATGAAGCAAATGCTCCTAGTGCGTGGCCATGGAGACCGAGGCTAGAAGGTGACTAAGCTGCCTACGTATCCCCATTCAGGGAATCGGGGAGGACATAGTTTAAATCAATTTGTTGATTATCTATCCTTCAAACGCAATCAATGACAATTCCATGTGTCAAATTTTGACAATCATTTTTCGACCTCTCTGTTTCTCTTTCTTTTTCAAGACTTCTTCCTTTTTTTGAGATCAAGTAAATGATCCTCATGATTTCACTTATCATCTATCTTCAAATTTCCAGAAAGGCTAAAGTGTTTATGCAAAAAGGGCTTGCAAGTGAAAAAAATCTAGTTAGGGTAATTAGGATGATAAGCAGTGGCTAAACGATGACCTCCAGTCATTAGGAATACTCACTTTGAGGAGGACTCGTGCAAATTAACATTTTTTTCGGGGTCTTTATTATCTATTTAGTTCTTAATGTGCCCTAACTTCTTCCTAGATAGCCCTTTTTAGAGTTTTCGGTCTAGCAGCTTTAGGTGAAAGGCTGGAGAGATACATTGAATTTATTCTAGAGTTTAGAAGGATATGACCATAAATAAAAATCACAACACAAAATATTTTTTTTCTTTAATTTTTTTTGTACTTTTTTTGGTTAAAAAATGTTTTGAAGACTAAGTCAAGAAGTATACTCTTAAAACCTAAACTTAGACTAGCAAAAGACACTAGCCCTGCCTCTCGAGATAGGGGAATCACATGGAGCCTCTGAAGGACATGCATGCAAAAGGAACTCGTCGTACAATGGACTAACCAAATAAGGACATACATTATCCCGACTGTCAATATAAGGGAATCACAAGGAGCTCATAGAAGAAGTCCATGTAGACGAAACAAACATATGGAATGTACTAGGCAAACAAAAACAGACATGACACCGACTATTAGGAAAGGGGAACCATGTAAGCTGATGAAACGGACCACATAATGGACTAGAGAAATACAGGCACTACCAGAACTGTTCTGGAAGGGGGGTCACAGGGAGCCCATAGACAAAATGCATTCAGACAATGCTAAGATTGCGATGAACCAATTTTAACAAAAGGTGGACACTGTCATGATTGTTGTGAGGGGAAGTCACAGAAAGTCCCTAATCAAAAGTGCAGGCAAACGAGGCTTACCATAAAATACAAGATGACTGTCATGAAAGGGGAATCACAAGGAGCCCCCAAGACAAAAATGCATGCAGATAATGCTAACAATGCAGTGGCTTGAATGAAGACAGGCATTATCATGACTCTCTGGAGAGAAGACTTCAAAGGGAGCCCTAGACAAAATGTATATAGACAAGACTGGCCATTTACTAGACTAGATGAACTAAGATGGCCTCTATCATAATTGTCAATGGAAGGGACTTCACATGGAGGCCTTAGATTAAGCCAAAAATCATGCAAAGACTGACGCAAGTGCAACATACAAACGTAACAAACATTGCCTTGAGTGTCTGGATAGGGGACCCACATGGAGCACCTGGATGAAAATGCAACTAGAGTTATGCGGCACCCTCAACCCTGGTGACATCACTAGGCTGAGTTATCGATCATAATCGCAATCAACCCAGGCATAATACAAAGCAACTACACCTTCATACATCATTAAACGCTCAAAAATGCGTCCCTATAAAAATGTTCTTGCAAAATACATCATACTGCAGTGGAAGACTTTCAAGTCCTTAAGTAACAAATACATTTACAATGTAATACACGACTTTAGTCATCTAACTTCTCTCAACTTATTTCTCAGCTCAATCTTTGTCTTACCATTCCTAGCTCACCTCATTCATCCTCTTGCTCAACTTTTCTAGCTTGTTTCCTTTCCGTTCATAGAGGGTTCTCCTTAGTCAACCTTATAGCATGTACAACACACCATACGTCCTCTTTGCCGGTAATCATATTTCATAGGCCATCGTCCTCATTTTTTATGTCCCATTATACAAGATGTTCATCTCAGTCTCAAATGATCAAAAGAGATGATGTCATTAAGAAGGGAAACCACAAAAAGTATTTGTCCCTAACCGCGTTACAGCTGGAACAACAAGGCTTCATCAACAGGGCGGACTGAGGAAAATTATTCCACACTATGTCCTCAATAGCACCCACCCAAACGAGAGATACCGATTCAAAAGATCAATCAGGGTTTCCAACATAGCAATAGGGATTTAACATAAGCATCATCAACAGGGGACTCAAAAAAATTTAACCACAAGTCCTAAACAACGTTCTTACAGAAGAGAAATGTTGATTACCAATAAGTGCCGACATTTCACAACAGCACAACAATCTCTAAAAAATCATCATAAACGTCAGGGCGGACTCGAGAGATGTTTGCACAAGCCCTTAAAAACGCACTTACATAAGAGAAATGTCGATTTTTAATAAGTGCCGACATTTCACAACAAGAACGCAACAGCCTTTACAACATCATCATCAACGATAGGACGGACTCGGACGAAGTAGGCCACACATCCTTAATGACGTTCTCAAACATGAGAGATATCAGCTCACAATAATTGCCGACATCTCACAACAACCCCTACACAATATCACCCCCAGCATTGGTATGGTAATCGAATCGAATCATTTCATCAACTGGGTGGACTAAGAGAATTTATTTTACCTTAAATCCTCAACAGTATAATTCAATAAATGAATACATGTCACAATGACTATCAGTGTCCAATCATAACAATAGGGGTTTAACATAAACGTCATCAACATGCCATGCTAACCGAAACAAGTAATCAGAACATCAGAACCGCATTGTCCTTACCTGATTGGCTTATAGCCGATGTAACTCGCAACCTCTGACCACAACGAGCAAGATCACCTGATCAAATAAGACATTACTCGTCAGGCATTATTTAAACATCTACACGTGCTTTATTCTACCCCTTCCCATTTAAACACCAATAGCGTTTTACGACAGCTAGTTAACCCAATTTGATAACCGGATCCTTAACCTAGCCTTATCGATGCATTAGTGATAACAACCCTCTAATTTTCGACGTATTAACACCATTCCTCTCTTCTCTTGCCATTCTGAACGCTTAATAGCGCACATGACTAAAATTTAGCACCAACATGGCAAAATTATAAAAATACCCCTGATGGCCGCTACCCCATCAACACCCCCAAAAACAGTTTTAAAACTACTTTTTAAATATATGACATCATTTATGGCCAAATAGTCCCTCCAAAAATTCTAAAGCGAAAATTACCAAAATATCCCCTTTTGGGGGACAAATTACCAAAATGCCCTTGAGGGTTCACTACCACACCAACACCCCAAATCTGCTTCAAAACAACCTTTAGGTGTTTTATAACCTTTCCAGGACTAACAAGTCCTTCAGAAATTTTTATAAGAAAAATTACCAAAATACCGCCCCTTGGGTGTAAAATTATCAAAATACCCCCTAAGGGTTTCCATTACCAGAAAAATCTCAAAACCACTTTAAAATGCAATTTAAGCGTGCCAAAGTTATTTTTGAGCTAAAAAGCATTTTAAGAAATTTTTTGCCCAAAATCCCCAGACCGATGTCGAGCGCTTAAAAGCCAGTTCGGTAAAAAATAGCTATCGATTTCAGAACGACCGAAAATTTTGAAAAATTAAAATTCTCAGCATCCTAGGGTCCTCATAAAATTTTTACGTGAAACCGCGCTAGTTTATTATTTAAAATTTCACCATAAATTTCAAAAATCACTGCGTCCGTTAACCCATTTCCTGACCACGAGAAAATTCAGAATTTTTCCACGATATAGGACTTTGGAAAATAGCTGGGATCTCTTTCTTGTACTTGGGCTAAATCTGACCTTAACTTTTTTTATAAATTTGGATGAGAAACTGTTCATTTAATTTCTATTTTTAGCGATGCTTACAGTTACTGTTCACAATAAAACACACACAATAGCACATATTCTTCATCTTCAACCTCTCTCCCTCTCAATGCCGATTGCAAAACTCACACCAACTCCACACTTTCTTCCACTTTTATGCATAAAACCACCATAATTTAACCTTTGCACTCATTTAACATACATCACAATACATTATACCGCCCAAAATTCCCATGTTATTCCACCCGAAACACACACTCACGCACACACACAAACATATGTACACTCCATATCTTTAACCAAAATAACCCAATTATTTTTCACAATTACTAGTTTGAGGTGGAGGAATTACCCTGTTAGGGTTTAGGATTTTTCTTTCTCCCTCTTCTTCGTCTCCTTTTCTTCCCCTTTTTCTTCTTTTTTTTCCTCTATGTTTGCTCTTCACTTTTCTTTATTTACATTTCCCCCCCAAAATTTTCTTTTATACTTCCTTCATTAGTCTTTATCCCCACATAGTTTATAATTTCTTTCACTTACTCAGCCTTAGAGCAACTAGGAGGTGGCAACTTCTGGGGTGATTTGCCCAAAATTCCCATGTTATTCCACCCAAAACTCTCTCTCTCTCTCTCTCTCTCTCTCTCTCTCACACACACACACACACACACAGACATATATATATATATACTCCATATATTTGACCAAAATAACCCAATTGTTTTTCACAATTACTAGTTCGAGATGGAGGGATTACCCGGTTAGGGTTTAGGATTTTTCTTTCTCCCTCTTCTTCATCTCCTTTTCTTCCCCTTTTTCTTCTTTTTTTTCCTCTTTGTTTGCTCTTCTTCACGGTTACCATTCACGTCACTTTTCTTTATTTACATTTCCCCCCAAAAATTTTCTTTTATACTTCCTTCATTAGTCTTTATCCCCACATAGTTTATAATTTCTTTCACCTACTCAGCCTTAGAGCAACTAGGAGGTGGCAACTTCTGGGGTGATTTCTCCCAGGTTTGTGACACCCTTTGCCAATTTTCAAAATTTGCACGTAGTTTCTAAATTTGCATTTTGACCCTTCTACTTTGGAAAAATTATATTTTTACCCCAAGATCACATTAACCCCTTGACACCCAATTATCACCAAAATGATGCTACTTAATAAAAATATGCATCCCATTCATCATATTTTTAAAATTTTCATATTTGCCCTTCAACTTTTCAAAATCGCATTTCAACCCCGAAGGTACACTAACCCCTTATTTAGCTCCCTAACACTTAATAATATCCCACATAATGCTACTTAATAAAAATAGCCCCCCTTAATTAATATAATTCATGGATAGATTAATTAATTAGCAGTTTAGGATATCACATCCCACCCCCTACCCCCCTCCCTAAAAAAAAATTTAGTGTTTGAAATAAGAACAAACGTCGTTCTGCAAACGGATGTGGACATCTCTACCACATCAACGCTTCGAGTTCCTACGTGGCTTCCTCTATTTTTTAATTTCTCCATATAACTTTAACCACCAGTATTACTTCGGAACGTAATACCTGCTCCTCTTTATCAGCCACCTTTATTGGTGCCCCCTGGTTGCAAGATATTACGTCAAATTTTAACTTGTTCCAACTGGATCCCATGCATTGAATTGGGGTCATACTTCTTCGACATTGATATGTAATACACGTTATGCAATCAACTCAATCCTGGACAAATATCAAGCCTCTGTATGCCATCTTCTTAATCCTAGATAGGATTTCAAATGGTCCGATGAACCTCGGACTGAACTTCCCTGCTTCCTGAGTCACATGATTTCTTTTCACAGTGATACTTATAAAATTACTAGGTCACATACTTCAAACTCCATCATCCTACACCTCTTGGCAGCATAGCTTTTCTGCCAATTTTGCGCCATAAAATTTCTCTCTCGAATAATAGTCACCTTGTTTTCTATTTCTTTGCATAGTTTCGTGCAAAATAGCCTTTGCTTCCCCAGTTTTACTAGGTCCGACGAGCCTCGGACTTAACTTTCCGGCTTCCTGGTTCACATGATTTCTTTTCATGGTGACACTTATAAAAATTACTGGGTCACCTATTTCAAACTCCAACATCCTAACCTCTTGGCAGCGTAGCTTTTCTACCATTTTGCGCAGTAAGATTTCTCTCTCGGATAACAGTCACCTTGATTTCTATTTCTTTGCACAGTTTTGTGCGAAATATCCTTTGTTTCCCCAAATAGATCTCAACAAATCGGCGTGCGACATCTTCAGCCATACCACACTTCATAAAGAGACATGTCTATGCTCGACTAATAACCATTGTTCTAGGAGAATTCGACTAAGGGTAATTGTTCACCCTATGCTCTACCAAAATAATTAGTGCAGGCCTTCAACACTTTTGCAATATTTATATCGTACACCTGGATTGGTCACCCGTATGAGCTAAAAGATTGTCCTGTTCACCCTATGCTCTACCAAAATAATTAATGCAGGCCTTTAACACTTTTGCAATATTTATATCGTAAGCCCAGATTGGTCACCGGTATGAGCTAAAAGATTGTCCTACGCCTGGATTGGCCACCCGTATGAGCTAAAAGATTGTCCTCATGGTCAAGTTTCTTTCTACTTCTTCTTAAGAACTTTTCCTAATTCTAGAGATGAACCTTGCATCCCTATCGGACACAATTGTTATTGGAACTCTATAAGGACCAATCATTCACTTAATATAAGTTCGGGCATGTCGTTCAGAAGAATATTCTTCTCGAATAAGAATAAATCAGGATGTTTTAGTTAACGAGCCACTACAACCTAAATAGACATATATCTCTTAGTTGTTCGTGGTAACCTTAACACCAAAATTGATTGTAATGTCTTCCCACTTCCACTCAGCTACAAAGAGTGATTTCACAATCCGACAATCTTTTTTATGATCTGCTTCTACCTGTTGGTAGGTCAAACATTGGGATACAAACTTTGATATAACTCTCTTCATGCTAGGCTACCAAAAACTTGGCCAGAACTAATAGTATATTTATGTTTCCACTGAGTGAATCGGTACCTCAAAGTATGAGTACCCTTATAACTTATAACTCCACCCCTCAATCATCATTAGGCGGAATATATATATATATATATATATATATATATATATATATATATATATATATATATATATATATATATATCCAACCCTCGTATTCCTAATTACCATCCTCATTGATCTCCAAATTAAGTTTTCATTTCTTTTGAAACCTCGCTGGATTTCATGTGTCTTTTCATCTTATCCTTGAGCTTCCTTGATCCAATCAGAAGCGTCGGTCATATTTTTATGTGAAAGAGACTGTTACTTCTTTTTCTCCTTACTCAAACTTTGATTTCGAGTTATTCATATGGTCACTAAAACGACGACACAATGACCAAATACAATAAAAAAACTTGATTCATCAAATTCATAGATGACACATGGGCATTAATTAATCCACATAACATCGCCAATAATTCATAATGCCCGTCTCTATTTTTAAAGCCGTTTTGACAACTTCATCCTTCCCATCCTTAACTGGTGATGACCCGTTCTGAGGTCAGTCTTAGAAAGAAAATGCTTAGCACCTCGCAACCAATCAACATATCATCTCGGTCATGTAATGAGTAATTTTTCCTTACCGTCACCTTTTTCAGCTTTTGATAACCGATACATAGCCTCGTAAACCCTTCTTTCCTTTTAAATTCAATGATCATCACCCTCTTTTATAGCACCTTCGTTAATATACCGTGGCTTTTAACATTTTAAACAGCCTCTTTTAGATTCATTTTACACATTAGCTCGGTGGCTTACTCACATATGTAAGGCATTCTGTAATTGCCTTAACATAGTCCGTACCCTCATGCCCCAATCCGCACCATCTACTTTTTCTATCTCCTTCTCTTTGTCTTGAACTTTGTCTGGATTGTTTATCATGTACTTTTTCCTTACAATTTTTTCCCACTTTTCCAGTTTCAATCCTGGATTCTTCCTTTTTATCATCCTCACTCCCTTCTTTCTTCCAAGACCTCTTTATTCTCTGCCTCCATCACTCGATTTTTCTGCTACTTTCGTAGCAATTCACCATTAGAACCTCCGTACCTATCCCCTTTAAAAGAATTATTTTTCAACTCTCATCATTTTGTTCTGCTTTTAAATTTTTCTATCATCCCCTGATGTGGGCAAATAGACCAACTCATCAAATTCCTTGATATATTTTTCTGCCTTTCTATCCTTCTAGTTAGCATGAGAAACATGTCTCTAACTTACTCTGCAATTTGAGCAAAAATATTTATCATCAACATTTTACCTATTCCAAAAAAACTCAGGCCAAATAAGCTACTCTCCTCAACTTGGTTTCACTCATTCTCAATAACTCCTCTTATACTTATTGTTCATACCCTATTCTGGTCGCACCCCAGGACCCGCTAAGGGACCCACTTTGCACGACACATCACCCAGTCAGCGGTCAACTTTTCAACACTCGAGGGCCGGTCAAAGCAACGCATGCTCAAGTCACGTGAACCATTCGTGAAGCGACTTCGGCGTGCCTTCCACCCTTGGGGGTCGGCCACCCCAAGGGGTAGGCCTCCCTCTGGGTTCGGCCACCCCAAGGGTCGGCCTCCCTTGGGGGTCGGCCACCCCAAGGGGTCGGCCACCCTCGGGGGTCGGCCACCTCAAGGGGTCGGCCTCCCTCTGGGTTCGGCCACCCCAAGGGTCGGCCTCCCTTGGGGGTCGGCCACTCCAAGGGGTCGGCCACCCCAAGGGGTCGGCCTCCCTCTGGGTTCGGCCACCCCAAGGGTCGGCCTCCCTTGGGGGTCGGCCACCCCAAGGGGTCGGCCTCCCTCTGGGTTCGGCCACCCCAAGGGTCGGACTCCCTTGGGGGTCGGCCACTCCAAGGGGTCGGCCATCGGGGGTCGGCCACCCTAAGGGGTCGACCTCCCTCTGGGTTCGGCCACCCCAAGGGTCGGCCTCCCTTGGGGGTCGGCCACCCCAAGGGGTCGGCCACCTGCCTTGAATACCGACGCCGTCACCTTTGACCTTGCTCCGTTGTCACGACGACCATCGCTCGCGGCCGCGCTCCGCCATAGTCGCGACGACCGTCGCTCTCGGCCGTGCTCCTCGTCACGATGACAGTCGCTCGTAGTCTCGATGACCGTCACTTGTGGCCGCTCTGTCACCATGACAACCGTCGCTCACGGTCGCGTGCCATCCACGCAACGACCCTTGTCGCTCGGAGATCACTCTGCGACCCTCGTCGCCCGCACTCAACCGCGCCCCATGCGCTGCAATCATGTTATATGCTCACGGGATAGGCTACTCCGCCAGGACACTATCTCCGCCAGGGTGCCTGCGTGACTGGCCTACGTGCTCTGGCACTGGGGGCTCGCGTCGGCACCCCTAAGGACTATGACCCCCGGGTCACTCCGAGATGGGAGCAGGTCTTCGGAAGGGCATCTTGCCTAGTCCACCTGGCAGCTGGGCGTCGGGTCTTCACCACCGCTGCCAGGACCGTGGGATTCAGTAAGGGCTTGGACTCGAGGCTGGGACAACGGGCTACTCTGACCATGCTACCGCGGCATGATCAGTCTCCTCAGACAGGCAGAGAGATGTTGCAAGGGCAGGGCAGCACGAACTTAGGAACCGGCAGTCCAACGAAGGGTCAGTGCGTTGGCCCCCTGGTGACGTGTCGTTCCCAGGGGGCGACACATGTCAACTTATGACACATGCACATTTTTGCCTATAAATAGTGGACTTTGGAGCTTTTTCAAGGACTTTTCTCTCATTTTGAGCTTTTCACTTTCTCTCTCTAAAATGACATTCCCTCTGGAATCCTAGTGAGAGAAACACACTTGGCTCACGTCCACGAACCCTCGACGCTGCACCCTTGTCACGGACTGTAGACTGTCGGCCCTGTTCAGTGTCACCCTGCCTGCGCAGCGCTGCCAGCCCTCACGACCTGTCTGGGGAGCCTTGCCCTCGGCCCTTACGCCGTCCTTGCTGTCTCCCGCGTTGCCTATCTGGAAGCTGACTCAGACCGCATCCTTTGTGGCACCTCCACGTAGCATCGAACCATTTTCCGCATCATCACTTATGACTGGCAAAATCATCTTTTTGACGTTTTCCACCATCTTGTTACTTCAACTACCTTCTCCATTTCTCAATTCCATGTAGTTGTCTACACTAAACCATTTCCCTCCCATGAAATTCCACTCAGGCGGGCATCCTGAAAGTTCTGAGATCCACATTCTTTTCTTCCTCCTATCGAGGCTGTCATGTCATACTCACCGGTTGTAACTTTGAAGCTCCTATGACCTTTTGTAGAAGTCCCACTAGATATTTCTTAAAGTCTTCTTGACCCAATACAACTCCCTTCTTATTCCTTTTTATTTACGTCATCGACATTCAAAATAATCACTCCCATTAAGGATCCCTCTCGATTAGGAACCCTCTCTCTTCTTTCCAAGGAAGGAGTAGCACGATAATTATAATTGCTCACCATAATATCAACCTTCACGCTCAAACAACTAATGATTTTCATCATTGAACGACCCTTTTCTATAATAGTATATCAATGAAACTAGTTCCCCATCACCCTTCTCCTTCTCAATAACAACTTTAGGTCCAATTTCAAAAGCAGACTCAACCCCAACTCGTACATTCCATCAACTTCTGAGAAGCCATAACGCTCCTTCAATAATTTCAGGCTTCAATGACTCTCACTTAGAATCCCTTGTTGCATATCCTCAGAGAAAGTCCTATGAGGTGGCCAGTCATAGACAATATGCCTTACCTTTTGGATAATTCGCTTACTGGCATCAATCATCTCCATTAATATCTAATTTGATACTTACTTCTTGTCCTCTCATTCAACTTTCACCTCTCTATCGCTTAGTTAATACCGCTTGTTAGGGCCTTTATCTGGCTTGTCGATGCGTCCCTTTTTCCTCGTGTCACTTGGAAGTACTTTCTCTTCCGAAGGTTCATAAAAAATCTACTCATTCTCACCCTTGGCTCCTCATTTCTCTGTTCATAGTTTACACAATATAAGTGTTCAACCACATCCATCTCCCAGTAGGTCCTTCAAATCACTTCCGACTGGACTTTCATCTGGTTCTTTCAACCATTCCATCTCGTCTACATCCTCATCAGGGTTTCCCTTCAAGATCTGACACCGTAGCCTTATCGTCATAAAACCAGCCCTTCTAAATCTAAGTCAACTAGCTCTTTCTTCCTTCCCCTGCAGTAACAGCAGGAATGCTGAGGTCATGAATAAATATGCCTTAGCCAACCTCAGCTCACATATCTTAACCATCCTCCTAGTTTAGCCAAATCATTAAGATTCTTCTTCTACTCCTCTGATCGACAACTTAAGCCTTCCACCAAAAACTTTGAAAGTCTATAGCATCATTTGCCTAAGCGCTGATACCAACTTGCAATACCCTCAACCCTGATGACATCACCGAGCTGCGTTATCGATTATAATCACAATCAACCCTGTGTAGAATACAGAACAACTTCACCTTCATACATCATTAAATGCTCCAAAATGTGTCCTTACAAAAATTTTATTGCAAATATACATCATATTGCAGCGAAAGACTTTCAAGTCCTTAAACAACATGTACATTTATAATGTAATACACGACTGTAGTCATGAAACTTCTATCAACTTATCTTGCAGCTCAATCTTTGTCTTACCATTCCTAGTGTGTCTCACCTCACTCAACTTATCATCTTGCTAACCTTTTTTAGCCTTTTTTCTTTCCCGTCCTAGAGGGTTCTCCTTGGTCAACCTCATAGCCTGCACAACATAACATAAGGAATGAGCTAAAATCACCCAGTAAAGACAACACGTGGAGTATCGTGTACAAGTGATTCCGAAGACTTAGAGAAATAATAATCATCTCAACGATAGAAATGAATCAAGAGTACATAATAAATTTCAACATCAATATAATTTTCCAAACGATAATTTTTGTTTTTTTGTTAGACTGAGCGGCTCTAACGCCTAATAGAACAGCATTATTGCCACCTCCTCATGGATGAGACTGACGAACTGACCAACTCTACAAGTGAAAACTAAAATAAAAAATTGCAAAAAAAAAAATCAACGAAAATACAAGTCATTAAAATCATTATTGTCAAAAGAAAATCGAATGCAATGCAACTAAAACGCGTTAGACTCGACTCGCGCACCATACCTCCTCTCTAAGGATATGGATCCCCAGTTGTAACCATGTGATGCTATCCCATGTTGCTGTGAGAGGGGGAAGAGAGAGAACCATCCCTTTGGTTCTCTCTCTCCTCCCCCTCTCACATACAGAAGGACAGCACCCCTGCTGTAACCATGGTTACAACAGGGGATCCAAATCCCTTCTCTGCCAGTGATCATATTTCACAGGTCATCATCCTCATTTTTTATGTCCCATTATACAAGATGTTCATCTCAGTCTCATATAATCAAAAGAGACGTTGTCATCAAGAAGGAAAATAACAAAAGTGTTTGTCCCTAACCGCGTTACAGCTAGAACAACAAGGCTTCATCAACTGGGCGGACTAAATGAAAATTATTCCACATTATCTCCTCAATATCACCACCCAAACGAGACATACCGTGCCAAAAGATCAACCGGTGTTTCAAACATAACAACAAGGATTCAACATAAGCATCATCAAAAGCACGGACTCATGAAAAATTTAACCACAAGTCCTCAACAATGTTCTTACATAAGAGAAATGTTAACTACCAATCAGTGCCGACATTTCACATCAACTCAACAATCTTTACAACATCATCATCAACGACAGGGTGACTCAGGAGAAGTTTTCCACAAGCCTTCAACAACGCTCTTACATAAAAGAAATGTCAATTTCCAATAAGTATCGATATTTCACAACAAAAAGGCAACAACCTTTACAACATCATCATCAACGACAGGGCGGACTCGGGCGAAGTCAGCCACAAGTCCTCAATGGTGTTCTCAAATAGGAGAGATATTAGCTAACAATAATTTTTGACATCTCATAACAACTCGTAAGTTATATCACCACAAACGTCAGGTATGCTAATCAAATCGAATCATTTCATCAACTGGTCGGACTAAGGGAATTTATTTTACCTTAAACCTCAACAACATAATCAATAAACAAATATCAGTCACAACGTGTTCCCAACCTATTCTGGTCGCACCCAAAGGCCCACTGGGGGTCCCATTTCGCATAACACGTCCGTACAAGCAACATGCAACATTCAACGCCTCCAACCGGTCAATACGTGCATGCTCAAGTCACGTGCACTTCTCACTCTTTCTACGGGACCTCGTCACCAAGAACTCATCCTTGCGTGACTGCTCATCATGCTCCAACCATCGCACTTCATCCTTTGCCCGTCAGCTCACTTTGGCGTCTACCAAAGGAAGTCGACTTGGGGTCGGCCTCGGCCTCCCCCAATGGTTGGCCATGGCCTTCCCCCAAAGGGTTGGCCTTTGGTTTCCATACTTAGCATCTTCACTACTCTTCAAGGTGTTGGAAGTCACTTCGCGACCCCCGTTGCCTAAACGTCACTCCGCGACCCCCGTCGCCCGGAAGTCACTCCTCGACCCCCGTTGCCCAAAACTCACTCCACGACCTCTGTCGATCGGACATCACTCCGTGACTCCCGTAGCCCGAAACTCACTCTGTGACCCCCGTCACTCGGACGTCACTTCGATACCCCCGTCGCCCGCCCGAAACTCACTCCGCGACCCCCGTCGCCCGGAACATCACTCCGTGACCCCCGTCGCCCAGACATTACTCCGCGACCCCCGTCGCCCGCACGTCACACTGTGCCCCGGACACCATACTCACTTCGCCGTGCCCATGCATCGCGCCACTGATACAGTTGCTCTTCCTGGCTCCCTGTCACACTACAGTGCCCTTGGCACTTTACTCACTCCGTCGCGCCCATGCACCACGCCACTAACACAGCCGTGCCTTTTGGCTCTTTGTCACACTACCATGCTCCTTGCATCGGTCCATCCTTTCACCATACCATGCGCACCTTCCCTTGGTTGTGGAACATTCTTCGACCCACTCTCCGGAGTGTACAACATCATGCGGGGATAGGCGACTCCTCCGGGACACTATCTTTTCCAGGGAGCTCTTCAACTCCCCTTCTGCTAGGTAGATGGCTCCTCCGGCATGCTACCTTAACACGCTCCGAGTGCTCCGGCACAAGGACTCACCACGGGGATAGGCAACTCCTCCGAGACACTATCTTCGCCAGGGAGCTCTTCAACTCCTCTTCTACTAGGTAGATGGCTCCTACGGGATACTACCTCGGCCAATCGGGTAGATGGCTCCTCCAGGATGCTACCTTGACTCCCTCCGAGTGCTCCGGCCCAAGGACTCACCTCGGGGATAGGCGACCCCTCCGGGACACTATCTTCGTCGGGGAGCTCTTCAACTCCTCTTCTGCTAGGTAGACGGCTCCTCTGAGATACTACCTCGTCCAGTCGGGTAGACGGCTCCTCCGGGATGCTACCTTATTGCACTTCGAGTGCTCCTGCACAAGGACTCACCGCGGGGTTAGGCTACTCCTCCAGGACACTATCTCCGCCAGGGAGGTCTTCAACTCCCCTTCCGCAAGGTAGACGGCTCCTCCGGGATGCTACCTCGACCGACCAGGTAGACGGCTCCTCCGGGATGCTACCTCGGCCAACCAGGTAGACGGCTCCTCTGAGATGCTACCTCGGCCTACGGAATAGGCGACTCCTTCGGGACACTATCTCCATAAGGGAGCTCTTTAACTCCCTTTCCGCCAGGTAGACGGCTCCTCCGGAATGCTACCTAGCCCGTCAGGTAGACAGCTCCTCCGGGATGCTACCTTGACGCGCTCTGAATGCTCCGGCACAAGGACTCACCCAAGGGATAGGCGACTCCTCCGGGACACTATCTCTGCCAGGGTGTCTTCGTGACTGGCCTATTTACTCCGGCACTGGGGGCTTGCATCGGAACCCCTATGGACTATGACCCCCGTGTCACTCCAAGACGGGAGCAGGTTTTCGGAGGACATCGTGCCTAGTCTGCCTGGCAGTTGGACGTCGGGTCTTCCCCACCACTGCCAGGCCTATGGGACTCTACAAGGGCTTGGATTTGAGGCTACATCAGGGGGGTTCTCTGGCCACACCGACACTGTGGGAGCCAGTCTTTCCAGACAGACAGAGCGACGCTGTGAGGGGCAGGTCAGGTGAATATACGATTCGACAGTCCGTGAAGCATCGGTAGTTGTGGACCCCTCAGTGACGTGTCACTCCCTGGGTGCGCCACGTGTTGCGTGATGACATCATCATCTTAACCTTTATAAATAGAGGAATTGAGAATTCATTTGGACAGTGTGGGACATTTTCAAAACACTTTCACTTTTTCACTCTAGAATCTTTGAGAGGGAAACATACAGGACCTTAACTCTGGACCTAAGCATCAGACTGTGACTGTCGTCGTGTATTCATCCTGCGCTATTGCCCTCGCAGCACTGCCACCGTCAAGCTTTGTCTGTGAAGCCCTTGGTCTCTGCCCTTACTCTGCCCTTGCTGTGTCCCACATCATCACACTTGGCATCTGACTCGGACGGTATTCCTTGTGGCACCTCTAAGTTTACTGCGAACCCACTTTCCTTGGCATCATTTTGGCGACTCTGCTGCAGAGGTGAGCATGACAGTGCAGTTCGTCCCGTGCCCAACACACCCAAGCAATCATGTCTCAGCAACGCGGGGCTACCGGGACTATGAGTCATAGCCTCTACCCGACCATCCAAGAGGCCGTCATTTTTCAGACTTGGAAAATTTTTAAGCTACATTGCTCTTGCCCAAGTATACTGACACCACCCTTGATACCATCACCCACTACCTTGGGGGCTTCACCCTTTCCCAACCCCTTCAACCTCACATCCCATACTGACTTTGTACGTGGTGTGTGGGGTGGCTCGAGCCACGTTACGAAGTCTCAACTCTGTCAGTTGACCCCCCAGGTCTCGCAATCGCCCCAGCCAGGTATGCATGCAACACGCCTCACCAACCCTCCCCTACCTCCGTCACTTAGTCGGTCATCGATGCCAGCCCATCACCCTCAGTGACTCCCTCGCCATCCTTGACTCTGCCCAACACTTAGGAAAAATTTCTTTCTTTTCGCAACCGGTCATCCATGATCGCCCTCAGCGGTCTCCCTCGGCACCCTTGTCCGAGCTCAATACTTCGAAAAAAAAAATTTTGTGACAAATTTTTTTTCACGCCCCTTCTCCAGCTCCGTCCAACACTCTTGGAAAAATTTCTCAACACTTAGACAATTTTCTCACCCCCCTTCACACTCCTCCCTCTCACCCTGCTTACTCATACCGGGCACACCCTCTCACCCTCATTTTATACTTAGAAAATTTTACAAGTTTTTCATCTTCCCCCTATTCCCAACATTCATGCTCTCATCACTCTCCCTCTCACATTTTCCTCTCTTCACTCCCACCATCTCACTCCTCTCATTTTCATCTTGTTCATTGTGAAATTTTTCTTAGGGACTCCCTCTTTAGGATTGCCCTATAAAAATAATTAATTAATTAATTATTTTTGAATTTCAAAATTCAATCCAGATCTAGCAGAACCCGTCTTGCCCGACCCACGCCCAAACCCGACCGCTCGCCCATTTTCTCTCTCAGATGCTCGCCCAGATCCCCGACCCACCCACCCGATCCAGCCGAACACGACCCGTGTAGCCCAAAACCCTAACCCTAATTCCCCTCATCTCTTTCTCTTCTCCCTCATGCGCAGCCCAGCTTTGGCACTGCCGCCCTTCGGCCGCTCCTCAGCCTGTAGCTCCCTCGCCTACGACGCCCCCTCGCCAGCGACCACCTCCTTCCTCTCTCCTCCCTCTCTTCTCCCCCCGCCCACCTGCTGCGGCACCTCGCCGCCGCTGCTGCCCTTTTCCCTTTCCTTCTTCCCCAACCCCCTCGGCCTTGGCCTCCCCACCCTGTCGACCTCGGCCTCCTATACCCCTCGGCCTCGGCCTTCCCCTCTCCCCTTCCTTTTTCCCTTCTCCCCCCTGCTCGCATACCCGCGGCCTCGGGCCACCACCACCCAGCCCAGCGTCTTGGCCGGCGTCGACCTGGTGGCCTTGGTCGGCCTCGGCCACTTGGTCGGCCGGCCTTGGCCCTCCCCTCCCCCTTCCCCACGGCCGGCCACGCCAGCCTACCAAAGCCTCACTATCCTCTCCCATCTTTCTTCTTCTTCCATTTTTTTCCTCCCTCCCAAACTCCCCAAAGTCAAGGCCGACCCTCCCCCTTGCATCCATGAGCCATTTCACTTGGCCTTCACCCTTCTCCCCACTTCGACCTCCACCCTTCTCCCCACTTCGGCCTCCACCACCACACCGAAGCCAATGCCACACACAACTTCAACTTGCCCACATTCACCCAACGGCCGACAACCATCACTAAACATCATTGCCACCATCCTCGCAAGCATGAACAAATTTTTTTTGACAACCAACGCGAACCTCGCGCACCCTTACCCGTCTCGTACTCTCCTACGCTTAGAACTTTTTTTGCAATTTTGATCACGTCCCGTGTCGTGACAACCCCGACATCAACATCCTTGGTAGGTGGTGCACTAGGTAGCTCAAACCACCTATTCCTACTCATTGTGCGAAGCTTGTTGCCCATTGCTTGGGTGACGTCTCTGCGACCCCGGTCGTCGCCTCCGCCACCCCCATCTCCCACACCCTAGTGCCCGTCGTGGACTACCCCAGCATCACGACGCCTGATCGCGCCCTTATTGCGCCCCTCATGACGATGTCCCCCGAAATCAATGCACTTGGTAGGTGGTGCGCGAGGTAGCTCAAACCACTTACTCCGTCGCCATCGCCTAGGCACCTCCTCCGTGACCCCTGTCGCCCACTGCGCGCACCATCTTCTCGACCCCTATCACCCGCGTTTGGATGCCAATACTTAGAAGCCATCGTCCATACCCAGGTGCCGATTTCGAGACCTCTGTCGCCCGCGCACATGTGCTCTATCATCATTCCCTCGTGTCAACTCCTATCCGTAATCAAGTGTTAGTAGGTGGTGCACGAGGTGGCTCGAGCCACCTACTCTTCACCTTCATCATGCAGTGACAACGTCAACAACTCTCGAACCAACAAACATAAAAAAAATTTCTAAATGTGAACTTGTGAATATGCGTGCGGCGCCCGCTCGTGTTGCCCCTCCACGCACACCACACGCAGGGGGCTTATATTCCCAACCTATTCTGGTCACACCCAAAGGCCCACTGGGGTCCCATTTTGCATAACACATCCACACAAGCAACAGGCAACATTAAACGCCTCCAACCGGTCAATACGTGCATGCTCAAGTCACGGGCACTTCTCACTCTTTCTAAGGGACCTCGTCACCAAGAACTCATCCTTGCACGACTGCTTATCATGCTCCGACTGTCGCACTTCATCCTTCGCCCGTTAGCTCACCTTGGCGTCTACCAAAGGAAGTCAGCCTTGGCCATCCCCTTGGGTTAGGCCTTGGCCTTGGCCTACTCCTTGGGGTTGGCCTAGGCCTTCCAATGGGGATGGCCTCGGCCTCCCATAATGGTTGGCCTTGGCCTTCCGCCAATGGTTGGCCTTGGCCTTCCGCCAATGGTTGGCCTTGGCCTTCCCCCAAAGGGTTGGCCTTTGGCTTTCATACTTAGCATCTTCACTACTCTTAAAGGTGCCGAAAGTCACTCCACGACCTCACGTCGGTCGGAACACACTCTGCGACCCCCGTCGCCGGACATCACTCCGTGACTCCCGTCGTCCGAAACTCACTCCTCGACCCCCGTCGCCCGGACGTCACTCCGCGACCCCCGTCGCCTGGAACTCACTCCTTGACCCCCGTCGCCCGGACGTCACTCCTAGACCCCCGTCACCAGGAACTCACTCCGTGACCCCCGTCGCCCGCACGTCATACTGTACCCCGGACAACATACCCACTCCGTTGTGCCCATGCGTTGTGGCACTGAAACAGTGGCGCCCCTAGCTCCCTGTCACACTATAGTGCCCTTGGCACCTTACTCTCGTGCCCATGTGCCATGCCACTAACACAGTCATGCCTCTTGGCTCTCTGTCACACTACCATGCTCCTTGCATCGGTCCATCCTTTCACCACACCAAGCTCACCTTGCCTTGGTCCTGGCACATGCTTCAACCCACTCTCTAGAGTGTCCAACATCATGCGGGGATATGCGACTCCTCTGGGACACTATCTCCGCCAGGGAGCTCTTTAACTCCCCTTCCGCCAGGTAGACGGCTCCTCCAAGATGCTATCTCGGCCAGTCGGGTAAACGGCTCCTCCGGGATGCTACCTTGACATGCTTCGAGTGCTCTGGCACAAGGACTCACCGCGGAGAGAGGCGACTCCTCTGGGACACTATCTTTGCCAGGGAGGTCTTTAACTCCCCTTCCGCCAGATAGACTGCTCCTCTGGGATGCGACCTTAGCCAGTCGGGTAGACGGCTCCTCTGGGATACTACCTTGACGCGCTCTGAGTTCTCTGGCACAAGGACTCACTGCGGGGATAGGCGACTCCTCCAGGACACTATCCTTGCCAAGGAGCTCTTCAACTCCCCTTCCGCCAGGTAGATGGCTCTTCCAGGATGCTACCTCAGCTAGTCGGGTATATGGCTCCTCCGGGATGCTACCTTAACTTGCTCTGAGTGCTCCGGCACAAGGACTCATCGTCGGTATAGGCGACTCCTCTGGGACATTATCTTTGCTAGGGAGCTCTTCAACACTCTTTCTGCCAGGTAGACGGCTCTTACGGGATGCTACCTTGGCCAGTCGGGTAGACGGCTCCTTCGGGATACTACCTTGACGCGCTCTGAGTGCTCAAGCACAAGGACTCCCCGCGGGGATATGCGACTCCTCCGAGACACTATCTCTGCCAGGGAGCTCTTCAACTCCCCTTCCGCCAGGTAGACGGCTCCTCCGGGATGCTACCTCGGCCTACGGAATAGGCGACTCCTCTGGGACACTATCTGCGTCAGGGAGCTCTTCAACTCCCCTTCTGCCAGGTAGACGGCTCCTCCAGGATGCTACCTGGCAAGTCAGGTAGATGGCTCCTCCTGGATGCTACCTTGACGATCTCTGAGTGCTCCGGTACGAGGACTCACCCGCGGGATAGGCGACTCCTCCGGGACACTATCTCCGCCAGGGTGTCTTCATGAGTGGCCTTTGTGCTCCGATACTGGGGGCTTGCGTCGGCCTCCCTATGGACTATGACCCCTGGGTCATTCCGAGACAGGAGCAAGTCTTCGGAGGGCATCGTGCCCAGTCCGCTTGGCAGTTGGGCATCGGGTCTTCCCCACCACTGCCAGGCCTGGTGAATATGCGATTTGACACTCTATGGAGTAATGGCAGCTGTGGACCCCTCGATGACGTGTCACTCTCGGGATGCGCCACGTGTCGCGTGATGACATCATTATCTCAACCTCTATAAATAGAGGACTTGAGAATTCATTTGGACGGTGTGGGACATTTTCAGAACACTTTCACTTTCTCACTCTAGAATCCTAGAGAGAGAAACATACAGGACCCTAACTCTGGACTAAGCATTAGACTGTGACTGTCGTCGTGTATTCATCCTGCGCTATCGCCCTCGCGGCACTGCCACCCTCAAGCTCTGGCTAGGAAGCCCTTGGTCTCTACCCTTGCTGTGTCCCACATCATCACACTTGGCATCTGACTCGGACTGCATTCCTTGCGGCACCTCCATGTCGACTGCGAACCCATTTTCCTTGGCATCACAATGATTATCGGTGTCCAATCATAACAATAGGAGTTTAAGATAAATGTCATCAACATGCCATGTTAACCAAAAGAAGTAGTTAGCGTATTAGAACCGCATTGTCCTTACCTGATTGGCTTATAGCCGGCACAACTCACAACCTCTGACCGTAACGAGCGAGATCACCTGATCAAATAAGACCTTGCTCGTCAGGAATTATTTAAACATCCACGCGCACTTTATTACCCTTTCCCATATTACCGTCAATGGCATTTTACAATAGCTAGTTAACCCGATTTGATAATCAGATCCTTAACCTAGCCTTATCGACGTATTAGTGATAACAACCCTCTCATTTTCAATGTATTAATAGCATTCCTCACTTCCTGCCATTCTAAACGCTTAATAACGAGTTCGCCCAAAATTTAGCGCCAACGTGAAAAAATTATCAAAATACTCCTTAATGGCCGCTACCCCATCAACACCCCCAAACTCGCTTTAAAACTACTTTTTAGAAGTATTACATCATTTAATGGCCAAATAGTCCCTCAAAAAATTTTATAAGAAAATTACCAAAATACCCCCTCTGGGCGGCAAATCACCAAAATGCCACTTGAGGGTTCACTACCACACCAACACCTCAAATTTGCTTCAAAACAACCTTTCAGGTATTTTACAAGCTTTTCTGGACTAACGAGTCCTTCGAAAAGTTTTATAAAAAAGTTACCAAAATACCCCCTAAGGATTTTCGATATCAGAAAAATCCCAAAATCACTTTAAAACTCTAATTTAAGTTTGCCGAAATCATTTTTGAACCAAAAAGCATTTTAGAGAATTTTTGCCTTAAAACTTGAAATCGGTGTCCCGACCAAGAGTTAAGAAAGTTGGTCAGTCAAAAATAGATATCGACTTCAGAATGACCCCAAATGTTGCGAAATAGAAAATCTCAACATCCTAGGGTCTTTATAAATTTTTCATGTGAAACTACAGTAGTTTGATATTTTAAATTTCATCGTAAATTTTCAAAATCACCGTGTCTGTTAACCCATTTTCCTACCTCAGAAAAATTCAAAATTTTTCCATGATATAGGTCTCCTAAAAATAACTAGGTTCTCTTTTTTGTACGTTGGCGAAATCTAACCCCTAACTATTTTTCAAATTTTAGATTAGAAACTATTCATTTAGTTTCCATTTTTGGCGACACTTACAATTATTGTTCACACACTATCTCACCTTCACAGCATATAGTCTTCATCTTCAACCTCTCTCCCTCTCACTGTCGATTGCAAAACTCACACCAACTCCACACATTCTTCAATTTTTATGCACAAACCCACCACAATTCAACCTTTACACTCATTCAACATACATCACAACACAATAAACCACCCAATATTCCCACGTTAATCCACCCAAAAAATACTCATATATACAAGAACACACACACACACACACACGCACACACTCCATATCTTTAACCAATCCTCGATAGGATTTCAAATGGTCAGATGAACCTCAGACTTAACTTCCTAACTTTTTGAGTCACATGATTTCTTTTCACGGTGACAATTATAAAAATTACTAGGTCACCTACTTCAAACTCCAACATACTGTGCCTCTTAGCATCATAGTTTTTCTGCCAATTTTGCGCAGTAAGATTTCTCTCTCGGATAACAGTCAGGTACAAATAGTGGTTTCACTATCCGACAATCTTTTTATGATCCGCTTTTACCTATTGGTAGGTCAAACATGGAGATACAAACTTTGATATATCCCTTTTCATGCTAGGCTACCCAAAACTTGGCTAGGACTAACAGTATATTTTTGTTTCCCCTGAGTGAATCGGTACCTCAAACTGTGAGTACCCTTATAACTCCTCCACTCAATTCATCACTAGGCGGAATAATATATCAGACCCTCGTATTCATAATTACCATCCTCATTGATCTCCAAATTAACTTTTCATTTCTTTTGAAACCTCGTTGGATCTCGTGCATCTTTTCATGTTATCCTTGAGCTTTTTTGATCCAATCAGAAGCGTCAATCATATTTTCCATGTGAAAGAGACTGTTACTTTGATTTCGAGTTGTTCACATTCTTATTGACTTGGCGTCGCAATCATCACAATCAGTTTTCTCTAAAAGGGCATCGATGATATGTTGATCAGTTGCGAAGTGCTAAGCGTTTTCTTTCTAATACTGACCTCAGAATGGGTCATCACCAGTTAAGGATAAGGAAGGATGAAGTTGTCAAAATGTCTTTAGAAACAGAGATGTGCATTATGAATTCTCGGTGATGTCATGTGGATTAATAATGCTCCTGTGGCATCTATGAATTTGATGAATCAAGTTTTTTAGAGTACTTGGTTATTTTATCGTCGCCTTATTGGTGACTTTATGAATAGTACTAAAGGGAAATAAGAGCATGCGCAATGACAAGTTTGACAAATTTTAAGAAAGCTAAGTTGTATGTCAAATTCAAGGAATGTGAATTTTGACTAGGAAATTTGGATGTATGGGGGGGGTACATGCGGAAGCAGGTAAGGAGATCCGCAAAAAGTGAAAAGGTGACAAATGGGAAATGTCGTGAAAAAAAATTTGGCATTGAGATTAGTAGCTTCCTAAGCTTAGTCAAAAGCTACTAGGGAGTTATTAAAATGCCCTGTTTGAGGAAATTGACAGCGATGAGCGACGCCAAGTCAATAAAAATGTGAACAACTCGTAATCAAAGTTTGAGTAAGGGCAAAAGGAAGCAACAATTTGTTTCACATAAAAAAAGTACGACTGATGCTTCTGATTGGATCAAGAAAGCTCAAGGATAAGATGAAAAGACGCACGAAATCCAGCGAGGTTTCAAAAGAAATAAAAAAGGGAATTTGGAGTGCGATGAGGCTGTAATTATAAATAGAAAGGTCGGACATATATTCCACCTAATGATAAATTGAGGGGAGGAATTGTAAGGGTACTCATAACTTGAGGTACTGATTCACTTAGGGGAGACAAAAATATACTGTCAGTCCTGGCCAAAGTTTGGGTAGCCTAGCATGAAGAAGGATATATCAAAGTTTGTATCTCGATGTTTAACCTGCCAACAAGTAGAAGCGGATCATAAAAAAATTTCCGGATGGTGAAACCACTCTTTGTACCTAAGTGGAAGTGGGAACACATTACAATGAATTTTGGTGTTAAGGTTACCACGAACAACCAAGAGATGTACGTCTATCTGGGTTGTAGTGGCTTGATTGACGAAGACATCCCGATTTATTCTTATTCGGGAAGAATATTCTTCTAAACGACTTGACCAAACTTATATTAAGCAAGTTATTAGTCGTTACGGAGTTCCAGCAACAACTGTGTCCGACAGAGACGTAAGGTTCATCTCTAGAATTAGGAAATTTTTTTAAGAAGAAATGGAAACGAAGTTGGCCATGAGAACGATCTTTTACCTCAGACGGGTGGCCAATCAGGACGTACGATATAATGGTTGTAAAAGTGTTGAAGGCTTGCATTAATTATTTGGCAGAGCATAGGGTCAACAGTTACCCGTAGTCAAATTCACCTATAACAATGGTTATCAGTCAATGTGTTGGGATCTTTATGAAGTGTCGTATGGCTGAAGATGTCACACACCAATGTTTTGGGATCTATTTGGGGAAACAAAGGTTATTTCGCATGAAACTATGCATAGAAATAGAAAACAAGCTGACTGTTATCTGAGAGAGAAATCTTATTGTGCAAAATTTGCAGAAAAGCTATGCTATCAAGAGGCGTAGGGTGATGGAGTTTAAAGTAGGTGACCAAGTAATTTTTATAAGTGTCACCGTGAAAGGAAATCATGTACTCAGGAAGCAGAGAAGTTAAGTCCAAGGCTCATCGGACCATTTGAAATCCTATCTAGGATTAAGAAGATAGCATACCGGCTTGATCTATGTCCAGGATTGAGTTGATTGCATAACGTGTATCACGTATCAATGTTGATGAAGTATGATCCCAATTCTATGCATGGGATCCAGTTGGAACAAGTTAAAATTTGAGATAATATCTCGAACCGACGGGCACCGACAAAGGTGGCTGATAAAGAAGAGCAGGTATTACGTTCGAAGGTAATACTGATGGTTTAAGTTATCTGGAAAAGTGACATGATAGCGGAAGCCTCGTAAGAACCCGAAGCGTTGATGCGATAAAAATGTCCGCATCCATTTGCAGAATGAGTTTTGTTCTTATTTCGATGACGAAATTTATTTAAGGAGGGAAGCATGTGATATCCTAAAAATGCTAATTAATTAATCTAATCATGATTTAGATTAATTAAGGGGGGCTATTTTTACTAAGTAGCATCATGTGGGTAATAATTAAGTGTTAGGGAGGTAAATAGGGGGTTAGTATGGCCTTGGGGTTAAAATATAATTTTTAAAAGTTAGGGGACAAAAATATAATTTTAGAAAATATGGTGAACGGGATGCATATTTTGATTAAGTAGCATTATTTTGGTGATAATTTGGTGTTAGGGGGTTAAAAGAAGGGTTAATGTGGTCTTGGGGTCAAATGCAATTTTGAAGACTTTAGGGGCCAAAGTGCAAATTTTTAAAATTGGCTGGGGGTGTCACAAACCTAGGAGAAATTAGCCCAAAAGTTGCCACCTCCTAGTTTCTCTATGACTGAGTAAGTGAAAGAAATTAAAAACTATGTGGTGATAAAGACTAATTAACGAAGTATAAAAGAAAAGTTTGAGGGGAAAATGTAAATAATGAAAAGTGACGTGAACAGTAACCGTGAAGAACATCAAACAAAGAGGAAAAAAAGAGAAGGAAAAGGGGAAGAAAAAGAGAGGAAGAAGAAGGATAATGAAAAATCGTAAACCCTAATAGGGTAATTCCTCCATGTCGAACTAGTAATTGTGAAAAAAATTTGGGTTATTTTTGTTAAAGATATGGAGTGTGTGTGTGTGTGTGAGAGAGAGAGTGTGTGTTTCGGGTCGATTAATATGGGGATTTTGGGTGGCTTAATATTTTGTGATGTATGTTAAATGAGTGTAAATGTTGAATTATTGTGGGTTTATACATAAAAGTGGAAGAAAGTATTGAGTTGGTGTGAGTTTTGCGATCGGCGATGAGAGGGACAGAGGTTGAAAATGAAGAATGTGCGCTATGAAGGTGAGACAGTGTGTGTTTTAATATGAACAATAACTATAAGCGTCCCTAAAAATGATAATTAAATGAACATTTTCTAATCCAAACTTTTAAAATAGGGTTAGGGTCAGATTTAGCCAAAGTGCAAGAAAGAGACCCCAGTTATTTTTAAGAGACCTGTATCATGAAAAACTTTTGGATTTTCCCAAGGTCCGGAAAAAGGTTAACGGACGTGGTCATTTTGGAGCTTTAAGGTGAAATTTAAAATAGCAAACTAGCATGGTATCATGCAAAAATTTTATGAGGACCCTAGGATGTTGAGAAGTTTCACTTTCAAAATTTCGGGTCGTTCCGAAGTCAATAGCAATTTTTGGCCGAACTGGCTTTTAAGCGCTCGGTCCGGACACCGGTTTGATGTTGTTGGGCAAAAAATTTTTAAAATGTTTTTTAGCTCAAAAATAACTTTAGACATTTAAAAAACCATTTTAAACTGGTTTTGAGATTTTTCTGGTACAGAAAACCCCTAGAGGGGCATTTTTGTAATTCAAAACACAGAAGGGGGTATTTTGGTAATTTTTCCTATAAAAATTTCCAGAGGACTTTAAGTCTGCAAAAAGTTGTGAAACACCTGAAAGGGTGTTTTGAAGAAGATTGGGGTGTTGGGCTGGTAGTGAACCCTCAAGGTGTTTTGAAGAAGATTTGCCGCCCAGTCCTTGTCTCTAACTTTGCCCGAGTCCGCCCTTTCATTGATGATGATGTTGTAAAGATTGTTGCATTGTTGTTGTGAAATATTGACACTTATAGGTAATTGACATTTCTCTTACATAAGAGCTTTGTAGAGGGCTTGTGGTGAACTTCTCTCCAGTCCGCCCTGTCATTGATGATGATGTTGAAGAGAATGTTGCGTTGTTGTGAAATGTCGGAACCTATTGGTAATCAGCATTTCTCTTATGTTGGGAACTTGTGGTTAAATTTCTCCCGAATCGGCCCTGTTGATGATGCTTATGATGAATCCCTGTTCTTATGTTTGAAACCTCGGTTGATCTTTTGACCCGGTATCTCTCTTTACGACAGCATCTCTTATGATTATATGGAATTGAGATGAACATCCTATATAATGGGACATCAAAATGAGGAGGATGGCCTCTGAAATATGATCACTGGCAAAGAAGACGTATGGCGCGCGAGTTGAGTCTGTCGTGTTTGAGTTATATTGCATTGGATTTTCTTTTGACATTAATGATTTTAATGACTTGTATTCTTGTTGATGTTTATTTTTTCAATTTTGTTTTTTAGTTTTCACTTGAATAGTAAGTCAGTCTATCAGTCTCGTCCATGGAGATGTGGCAATAATGTTGTTCTATTAGGCCTTGAAGCCGTTTAGTCTAGCGAAAGAAAAATTATCGTTTGGCAAGTTATGTAGAGGCTGAAATTTTTTGTGTATACTCTTGATTCATTTCTATCGTTGAGATGATCATTATTCCTACAAGTCTTCCGAATCATATGTTCACGAGACTCCACGTGTTGTCTTTACTAAGCGATTTGCGTTAATCCTTATGTTGTGTTGTGCAGGCTATAAGGTTGACTAAGGATAACCCTCTAGGAAGGTAAAGGAAACAAGTTAGAAAAGTTGAGCAAGAGGATAAGTTGAGTGAGATGAGACAAGTTAGGAATGGTAAGACAAAGATTGAGCTGTGAGTTAAGTTGATAAAAGTTACACGACTATAGTTGTGTACTACATTATAAATGTATATGTTGTTTAAGGACTTGAAAGTCTTTCACTTCAGTATGATGTATGTTTGCAAGAAAATTATTGTAAGGAAGCATTTTGGAGTGTTTAATGATGTATGACAGTGTAGTTGCTATGTATTCTGCAAGGGGTTGATTGTGATTATGATCAATAACTTTGCTCGGTGGTGTCACCAGGGTTAAGGGTGTCACAAGTTGGTATCAGAGCTTAGGCAAATGATTCTATAAACTTTCAAAGTGTTTGGTGAAAGGCCTAAGTTGTCGATGAGAGGAGTAGAAGAAGAATCTTAGTGATTTTGCCGAACTAGGAGGATGGTTAAGATATTTGAGCTGAGGATGGCTAAGGCATATTTATTCATGACCTCCACATTCCTGCTATTGCTGCAGGGAATGGAAGAAAGAGCTGGTTGACTTAGATTTGGAAGGGCTAGTTTTATGATGATAAGGTTTAGGTGTCAGATCCTGAAAAGGACCCTGAGGAGAATGAAGACGATATGGAATTATGGTTGAAAGAACCTGATTAAAGTCTAGTAGGAAGTGAATTTGAAGGACCTATAGGGCGATAGATAAGGTTGAACACATATATTGTGTAAAACATGAACGGAGAAATAAGGAGCCGAGGGTGAGAATGAGTAGAGTTTTGATGAACCTTTGGAAGAGAAAGTACTTCTAAGTGACGAGGCAAAAGGGACGAATAGAAAAGCCAGATCAAGTCCCTAACAAGCGGTATTAACTAAGCGATAAAGAGGGTGAAAGTTCAGTGAGAGGACAAAAAGTAAGTATCGAATTAGATATTAATGGAGACAATGGATGCCGGTATGCGGATTGTCCAAAGGTATGGCAGATTGTTTATAACTGGCCACCTCATAGGACTTTATTTCAAATAAGAGTTCAGTGAGAGGACAAAAAGTAAGTATCGAATTAGATATTAATGGAGACAATGGATGCCAGTATGCGGATTGTCCAAAGGTATGGCAGATTGTTTATAACTGGCCACCTCATATGCAACAAGGGATTCTAAATGAGAGTCATTAAAGCCAGAAATTGTTGAAGGAGCGTTATGGCTTCTCCGAGATTGATGGGGTGTACGAGTAGGGGTGGAATCCGCTTTTGAAATCCGACCTAAAGTTGTTAATGAGAAGGAGAAGGGTGATGGGGAACAAGTATCATTTTCATACTATTGCAGAAAAAAGGTCGTTTAATGATGAAAACCATTACTTGTTTAAGTGTGAAGGTTAATATTTTGGTGCGCGATTATAATTATCGTGCTACTCCCTTCTTGGAAAGACGAAAGAGGGTTCCTAATCGAGAGGGACCCTCAACGGTAGTGATTATTTTGAATGTCGAGGACGTAAGTGGAAGGAATAAGCTGGGAGTTGTATTAGGTCAAGAAGACCTTAAGAATGATCTAATGGGACTTCTATAAAAGGTCGTAGGGGCTCCAAAGGTACAACCGGTGAGTATGATATGATAGCCTCAATAGGAGAAAAAAAGAATGTAGATCTCTGAACTTTCAAAATGCTCGCCTGAGTGGAATCTCATGGGATGGAAATGATTTAGTGTAGACAACTACGTGAAATTGAGAGATGGAGAAGGTCGTTGAAGTAACAAGATGGAGGAAAACGTCAAACAGATGAGTTTTGCCAGGCGTATGTACAAGAGGTGTTCTAAGTATTAAGAATGAGCAAAAACAAGTTAAGGAGAATAGCTTATTTCATCCGAGTTACCCGGAATAGTTACAGGTAACATGTTGATGATACATATTTGTGCTTACATTGCAGAGTAAGTTGGAGAAACGTTTCTCATGCTAAGTGGAATGACATAAATGTAGAAAAGTATATCAGGGAATTTGATGAGTTGGTCTATTTGCCCACATCAGGGAATGACACAAAATTTGAAAAACAGAACAAAATAAGGAGAGTTGTAAACTAATCCTTAAAAAGGGACAGGTAACGAGGTCCTAATGGTGAATTGCTACTGAAGTAGCAGAAAAACCGAGTGATGGAAGCAGAGAATAAAGAGGTCTAGGAAGAAAGGAGGAAGCGAGGATGGAAAAGAGGTAGAATCAAGGACCAAAACTGGAAAAGGGGGAAAATTTGTAAGGAGCAAGTACATGATAAACAATCCAGACAAACTTCAGGACAAAGAGGAGGAGATAGAAAAAGTTGATGGTGCGGATTGGGGCATGAGGGTACGGACTATGTTAAGGCAATTGCAGAATGCCTTACATATGTGAGTAAGCTGCCGAGCTAATGTGTAAGATGAATAAAAAAAGGCTAATTCAAATTTTCACATCGAGGGTATATTAACGGAGGTGCTCTAAAGGATGGTGATGGTGGTTGAAGTAAGAAGAAAAAGAGGGGTTTATGAGACTATGTATCGGTTATCAAAAGCTGAATAAGGTGATAGTCAGGAATAATTACTCGTTACCTGGCCTAGATGATATGTTGATTAGTTGCAAGGTGCTAAGCACTTTCTTTCTAAGACTGGCCTCAAAATAAGACGGGCATTATGAATTCTTGGTGATGTCATGTGGATTAATTAATGCTCCTGTGGTATCTATGAATTTGCTGAATCAAGTTTTCCAAGAGTACTTGATGATTTTATCGTCGCCTTACTGGTGACCTCATGAATGGTACTAAAGGCAAAGAAGAGCATGCACAATGACAAGTTTGACAAATTTTAAGAAAGCTAAGTTGTATGTCAAATTCAAGGAATGTGAATTTTGACTAGGAAATTTGGATGTATGGGGTACATGCGGAAGCAGGTAAGGAGATCTGTGAAAATTGAAAAGGTGACAAATGGGAAACGTCGTGAAAAAAAAATTTGCGTAGAGATTAATAGTTTCCTAAGCTCTATCGGAAGCTACCAGGGAGTTATTCACAACATCTCGAAGATATGTTGATCAGCATACTGGCACCCATCGTCTCCATTAATATCTAATTCGATACTTATTTCTAGTTCTCTCATTAAACTTTCACTCTCTCTATCGCTTAGTTAATACCCCTTGTTAAGGACTTGCTCCAGCTTGTCAATTCGTCTATTTTTCCTCGTCATTTGGATGTACTTTCTCTTCCAAAGGTTCATCAAAACTCTACTCATTCTAACACTCGGCTCTTCATTTCTCCGTTCATAGTTTACACAATATAAGTGTTCAACCTCATCTATCTCCCTGTAGGTCCTTTAAATTCACTTCCTACTAGACTTTTCTCTGGTTCTTTCAACCATAGTTCCATCTCATCTACATTCTCATCAGGATCCTTCGAGATCCTTTATCGTCACAAAACCCCTCAAATCTAAGTCCACCAGCTCTTTCTTCCATTCCTTGTAGCAATAATAGGAATGTTAAGATCATGAATAAATATGCCTTAGCGAACCTTAGCCCACATATCTTAACCATCCTTCTAGTTTAGCCAAATCATTGAGATTGTTCTTCTACTCATCTCATTGACAACTTAAGCCTTACACCAAACACTTTGAAAGTCTACAGAATCATTTGCCTAAGCTCTTTATACCAACTTGCGACACCCTCAATCCTGATGACATCAGCTTCCAGGTAGACAAAGTAGGAGACAACAAGGATGGAGTAAGGGCTGAGAGCAAGGCTCCCTAGATAGGTCGCGAGGGCTGGTAGTGTCGCGTAAGTAGGGCGACGATGAACAGGGCCAGCGGTCGACAGTCCGAGTCAAGGGTGCAGCATCAAGGGTCTGGTGACCGAGGTCCAAATGTGTTTCTCTCACTAGAATTCCAGAGAGAATAACTTTTTAGAGAGAGAAAGTGAAAAGTCCAAATGATGAAAAAATCCTTGAATAAACTCTAACGTCCACTATTTATAGGCAAAAATGTGCATGTGTCATAAGTTGACATGTGTCACCCTTTGGGAACGACACGTCGCCAAGGGGTCCAAAGTACTGATTCTCTGTTGGACTGCAGGTCGCTAAGTCCGTGTTGTCCTGCCATCGCAGCATCTCTCTGCCCATCTGAGGAGATTGATCACGCTGCGGTAGCATAATCAGAGTAGCCCGTTGCCCCAGCCTCGAGTCCAAGCCCTTATTGAATCCCTCGAGGTGCGTCAGGAGACGCGCAGAAACCTGATAGCGGTAAGGGTTGCCCCTATAGCCAACTGCCAGGAAGACTAGGGGCGATGCCCTCTGAGGACCTGTTCTCGTCCTGGAGTGACCCGGGGGTCATAGCTCTGGTGGTGTCGACGATCAACAGTGACATGAGTAACATGAATGGCCATGGTCACCGTTTGGTGCTTAGAGTCCGTTGCGGTTAAGTCTTTGCGTCGGAGCTCCCTGTAAGTGTGATGTCGGTGGCTTTAAGGTTATGCCGACGTGGCTCCAGAGCCCCCTTTGATTGAGTCGGCGACGGCACGAAGCCCGTCCTACAGTTTGATTGAGCCGGCGACGGCACGAAGCCCGTCCTGCAGTTTAATTGAGCCGACAATCGCGCTAAGCCCTTGCCACAGTTTGACTGAGCCAGCGACGCCAGCGACGCCACGAAGCCCATCCCCCAGTTAGATTGAGCTGGCGACGGCACGAAGCCCATGCTATAATTTGACTGAGCCAGTGACGGCACGAAGCCCGTCTCGCAATTTGATTGAGCCGGTGACGGCACGAAGCCAGTCCCACAGTTCGATTGAGCCGGCGATGGTGCTAAACTCGTGATGGTGCTAAGCCCATGCCATAGTTTGATTGAGCCGGCGACGGTGCGAAGCCCGTCCCGCAGTTTGATTGAGCCGACGACGGCACGAAGCCCGTCCCGCAGTTTGATTGAGCTGGCGACGGCATGAAGCCCGTCCCGCAGTTTGATTGAGCCGGCGATGGCGCTAAGCCCTTGATGGCGTTAAGCCCATGCCGCAGTTTGATTGAGTCGGTGACAGTGCGAAGCCCGTCCTGCAGTGTGATTGAGCAGCGACGGCACGAAGCCCATCCCGCAGTTTGATTGAGCCCGCGATGGCGCTAAGCCCGTGATGGCGCTAAGCCTATGCCGCAGTTTGATTGAGCCGGTGACGGCACGAAGCCCGTCCTATAGTTTGATTGAGTTGGCGATGGCGCTAAGCCCGTGATGGCGCTAAGCCCATGCCACAGTTTGATTGAGCCGGCGACGGCACGAAGCCTGTCCCGCAGTTTGATTGAGCCGGCGATGGCACGAAGCCTGTTCCGCAGTTTGATTGAGTCGGCGATGGCGCTAAGCCCATGCCGCAGTTTGATTGAGCTGGCGACGGCACGAAGCCCATCCTGTAGTTTGATTGAGCTGGCGATGGCACTAAGCCCATGCCACGGTTTGATTTAGCAGGCGACGGCAAGAAGCTCATCCCGCAGTTTTTATTGAGCCAGCGATGGCGCTAAGCCCATGCTGCAGTTTAATTGAGCCGACGATGGCACAAAGCCCGTCCCACAGTTTGATTAAGTCGACAATGGCACGAAGCCCGTCTCGCAGTTTGATTGAGCCGGTGATGGCGCTAAGCCCGTGCAGCAGTTTCATTGAGTCGGCGACAGACGAAGCCCATCCCGCAGTTAGATTGAGCTGGCAACGGCACGAAGCTAGTCTCGTAGTTTGATTAAGTCGGCAATGGCGCTAAGCCCATGATGGCCCTACGCCCATGCCACAGTTTGATTGAGTCGGCGACGGCACGAAGCCCGTCCTGCAGTTTGATTAAGCCAGCGACGGCACGAAGCCTGTCCCGCAGTTTCATTGAGCCCGCGATGGCGCTAAGCCCATGCCACAGTTTGATTTAGCCAGCGACGGCAAGAAGCTCGTCCCATAGTTTGATAGAGCCAGTGAGGGCAAGAAGCTCATCCTGCAGTTTGATTGAGCCGGCGATGGTGCTAAGCCCATGCCGCAGTTTGATTGAGCCGCGACGGTACGAAGCCCGTCCTGCAAATTGATTGTGCCGGTAACGGCATGAAGCCCATCCCACAGTTTGATTGATCCGGCGCTGGCGCTAAGCCCGTGCCGCTATTTGATTGAGCCAACGACAGCACGAAGCCCGTCTCGCAGTGAATGGTCCTCGTGCCGGAGCACTACGAGCTGAGCCCCCGGAATGCCGCACACCCTGGAGAGTGGGTCGAAGCATATTCCACGTCCATGGCTGGGGCGGATGGTGTCATGAATAAGGATGCCCGGAGGTTTGTAACATGGTTGTGGATGCATTGGCACGACGACGACCGTCGCGGAGGTATACTTGGTGCCGGGGGCACGTATCATAAGCATGGTGCAAGGGCGCAGCGACGACTGTCACGGAGCAATACTTGGTGCCCGGGGCACGTATCATAAGCATGGCGCATGGGCGCAGCGAGGACTATCGCGGAGGAATACTTGTGATAGTGTGCTGCCGTCGTGACGATTGCGCACGGTCGGTGACGAGCGTCAAGTGACCATTGGTGTTGAGTGCGCATTGTAGAGAGCGCGATGAGTGATGTCGAGGGTTTAGGAATGACCCTTGCAAGGCAAAAGGGTGGCCAACCCCCCTTACAAGAAGGGGCGGTCGACCCCCTTGAGGAAGGGGTGGCCAACCCCCTTATGGGGAAAGGGTGGCCGACCCCCCTTATAAGAAGGGGCGGCCGACCCCCTTGAAGAAGGGGTGGTCGACCCCTCACAACAAAGGCGTGGCCGACCCCCTGAAGGAAGGGGTGGCCGACCCCCTTGAGGGGTCGATCCCTTTTTCCAATGGTTTGACTGTGTTGATGTCGCTGCATTGGTGATGCCTGTGGATGCTAGAAAGGAGATGCACTTTGACTGAGTTATGACGTTGAATAATTGACCGTTGACTGGGTGATGTGTCGCGCGACGTGGGTCCCTAAGCGGGCCCTGGGGGTCTGACCAGGATAGGGTATGAACAATGATAAATAAACCATTCACAGCATGATTTATCCTCATTTTCTTTAATCGTTTCTTCATTAGAATCTCAGGCAATGGTACCTACTTTGCTAACACGTCTATCTCTACCCAAAGAGGGGAGCATCACTAGAGTTTTTTTGACCAAAAATTATTTAATTCTTTATCGTTAGATGCCATTTTACTTCACTAAAAAATTGTTCTTAACTTCAACACACGAGCTCGAATTCTCAAGACTACCATGAAAAAGTTGAGCCTAGATGTATAATAGGGATGTAAAATGCATGAGCTATGCGGCTGACATGTATGCTATGGGACTATATAAGCTAGGAGGTTGATGGGATGTTGGCTCAGGATTAACCAATGGGTCAATGTATATGACTGGGCAGAGCAAAAGTCCATGACTATCAAGTGCGCGACAAAAAGGCACAAGATAAAGTCATAAGGCTTCTCATATGATCTTTGAACTTGTGGCCAATATATCAAACTTTCATAAGAAGATGGTAGGTCAGATAGGTCATGAAATCAGTGTAACGCCCTGAGAATCCAGAACTCCGTCACCTCGAACTCCCGGAACATTAACCTACCGGATCACATCAAACTTTTCAGATCTTGTTCACTAGCACATACTTCAAAACATTTAATCAACTCTGATTCTTCACATACAATATTACAAAAACTGCTTAAACTTGAACTATTAAGACCTAGGTTCCTTACAAATTTGAGTCCTTACAGAACGAGTTGACAATACCGACCCACGTAGGGGTCCCACTACACATTAGTTGTGGGCTCATCGGAATCTCACACAGACTCTATCCTATTCGCAAACATGCTACAGTTGATCATCACCTGCAGAAAGGAGTCAAATGAAGGGTGAGCTTTTGAGAGCTCAGTAAGGTCGTACAAGGACTAACAAATGAATTATAAGACGGTTCCGAAGAATCCAACCAACAAAAATTTCAATGATACTTCGGACGGTCAAAACTCAATGATTTCTACGGGGATCAAAATTCATAAGAAATAGATAGCAAAATAAACCATAATGATCATGATGGGTTCTAGAATGATCAATAAAAGATCATATTCAAGTCATCATTCCAAAATACAACGATAGTTTTTCAAAGGATTTCAAAACGTAAACAGATTATCTGAGACAATCCTTTTCAAAATACAATGAAGACTTGTCAAAAGATTTCAACCCAAGCACAAATCATTTCAGATAATACTTTGTAGACATTTTTGTAACAGTGATGATATTATACAGAACGAAGAAAATAAAAAATCAACGTTAATCCTGTACGGTCGCGATGCCATTCTGGCAAAGCACAGATGTACACATTCATGATGTACCAGATATACTTACTAGTCTCATTGGGTACTAGCCTGCGTTTCACGCAGGATTCAGACCAGCCTTATACCGCTTCCCCAGAGAACAGATGCCCAGGTCAACACAGAAAAATCACCAACATCAATGAGCATTAACATAAGCTCAATTCACCAAAATCAGATCGGATTTCAATAACCATAATATACTGAAATAAGCCATCATTCATAATTCTAGAAGAAAATCACAAATAAATAGCAAAACGATTCAGAATAGTTATCGAATTTAGGCACAATAATTCAACAGAATGGATACAAACAATTATCAAATTGCTCAGCATGCAATACAGGTGAGCATCACAAGATTTCCAAATAATCGATTCATGTTCAACATTGGTATTTTCTGGGCAATAACATGTTGATATCGGTACACAATTCAATGTTCAGCATTCATCATAAGTAGATCAAATGAGTACTTATGAGTGCGACTTATCAAAATAAGGGTTAGGACGAAAGTCCTTACCCAGGGTTAAGATAGAATCCCTTACCTGAATCCGCAGCTAGATTATCCTTAACGAAAAGTCTTTAGCTTCACCCTAAACAGTAATCAAATCATTAGACCACAGTTTATAGTACAATATTATAACTTAATACGGACTCACACATACTCCTAACATAAACCTCCCTCACCGGGAATGTAAAATTACAAAATGCCCTTAGGTATAAAATTAACAAAATGCCCTTCTTGAACTTAAATCATCAAAACCATCTTTCCGTAAGTAGAATCACCCAAATAGCTTTATTATATGTCAATTTATGCAAAAACACCTTTAATCAGTAAATTACCAAAATACCCCCTCAGGGTGGTAAATAATTAAAATATCTCTGGGGGTTTCTGGCATCCAAAAAATCTCAAAAACATCTTAAATACTATTTTTAGCATCCTAAAGTTATTTTTGCGTTAAAAAATATTTTAGAGAACTTTCGTCCAAAAATTCAGAACTGTTGTCCGGACTGAGAGCTTAAAAGCCGGTTCGACCAAAAATAGCTAAATCGCGCTATTTTTGGTCATTAAATTTTCACGCGAAATCGCGCTAGTTTGTTATTTTAAATTCCACAGTAAAGTTTCAAAATTCTTGCATCGGTTAACTCCCTTCCTGACATTGAAAAAATCTGAAATTTTGCCAAAATGTAGGCCTCCTAAAAATATCTGGGATCTGTTTTTTGTACTTTGACTAAATCATACCCTAACTATTTTTCGAAATTCAAATTAGAACCTATTTGTTAAAGTTTCATCTTTAGTACAAGTTACTATTTAGATTCGAACACACATTATCACACCTTGAACACACACAAGCCTTCTTTCTTCATTGATCAGCCGTGTACCTGGGCTTGTTCATCCCTTAATTTCACATGAATTTCACACTTTTCTACACTTAATTGCATTACCTTCCACACTTTCATGCCCTAAATCTATTCAGTTTACACAATTACACACCCATAATTCGAATTAAATCACCATGGATGAAGAACACACACTGTGACACACCCACGCACACTGAAATCATGCCCAATTCAAAACCCTAATTTGTTTTCTCTTTCTTTGTTGTTTTAGGGTCTTATGTCCACGATTCTAACAAGAATTCATTACAATTTTCTTCATCCCCAATCATATTCATACATAACCGAATATATAGATATATATATACATGACATATATTCAATAAAAATTTTCACACTTGTGGGTTCAAGATCATACCCCGTTAGGGTTCGGATTCAACTTTTTTTTTCTCTCTTTCCTTTCCCTCCTTCTTCTTCCTCCTTTTCCCCTTTTGTTTTTTTTCTTCTCTTTTTCCTTCCTTCCTTCCTGCGGCTGCTACTGTGCGTGTTCTTCAGCTTTTCTTCACTTTTTGTTATTTCAATTTTACATCCCAAAATTTTCTTTTTATATTTTCTTCTCATCAATCTTATCCCAAAATACTTTAAAATTTCCAAGAATGACTCAGCTTATGGCAGCCAGGAGGTGGCCATCGTGCATGGCCTATATTCCTTAGGTTATGACACATTCTGCAAAGTTTCAAAATTTGTACTTTGGCCCCTCAAGTTTTTAAAATTGTATTTTGAACCCTCTAGTTTGGGAAAATTACGCTTTGACCCCAAAACCACACTAACCCTCCATTTCACTTCCTACCACTTAATTATCATTAATTGATGCTACTTAAAAGCATATGCATCTCGTTCACCGTATTTTTCCAAAATTACAAAATAATCCTAAAAATTTTAAAAATTATATTTTTGCCCCAAAATTGTTTAAGCTCTGATACTTTACTAATACCCGAGCATTGCTCAAAATTAGTGCCCGCTTATTTGATGGTCACGAATGGCTATTATAAACGGCTCCCAAAGTTTGAGATATTACATTCTTCTCCCCTTATAAAATTTTTATCCTCGAAATTTGCTCCCAGATATCCTTCCACTTATAACATCTACGTACTACGCTTCGGTTATAGAACTCTAATAACTATCTCATAGTAGCTAAGTTGTTTTTGACTTCCGCACGCAGATTCTTATCCCATGAATACTCAGACACAACTGTTTAAATTTAAATCATAGTACCAAACTGGAACCCTGTCATGTAATCATTTCACTCTAACTATTCCAGAACTTCATGAATGATGACTTAACAGGTACAAAACACATTGAGCATAACCTACACCGCTTCGAGTTTTGCACATATCAAACAGATTTAGTGAAGCTCTAATACGACAAACTTCCCCTATCTTATGCTGATACTACACCGGAGATCCCATCAGTTGCTCGATTTTCTTATGACTGTAAGCTCAACTATAAGATCAAGGCATACTGAAATACTAAACTATGGTCACCCATGGCTTGCGGTTTACCAAGGCTAACATGGGTAGGGTAACCATTTCATATTAGCAAGCACTTACACCTCACAATAAATAACAAAAGTTGTAGCCACTAGGCTTTCATTGCACACTCAAATACCTCAAAACAACGTGACCAAATATTGTCAAGTTCATAGCAATGTGTTGTATACTTACGGTCTCACTCGCGCTCTGGTGCCTTAAATCAAATAGGTTCAAACTGTTACCAGAGTCATTACAGAGAGATGTGTTATCTTAACACGATGTGAAATATGATGTTGCACTTACATGTCTTCCACTGGAGTTTCAAGCTCTAAATTATCACCTCACTTTTGATTCATAGTCACATTATTTACAAAAATCTTGTAGTCTTATCCTCAATCACCAACTTCAGTTAAACTTTTAAAATCTTTTAGTTTCAAAAGCAAATAACCAACGGTCTATTTTCGCAGGTTCAGCTAAGTTTTCATCTTATACCAAATCATCGAATAGCTTATCCAAAACTTATCCAAGTTCCCAGAGTCTATTCTCGCTCACAAATTATCTGAGGCTAAAAATCTTCCTACCTAATATCCAGGTATGGAAAACTATAACAATAATCATAACAAATTGCAATCAGGCAATCAAAACACAAAAATCTTTAACAAAAATCATGCATATTGGCTCTCGGGGTTCACAATAGAATTGTGACATTTCAGAAGAAATGACAGACACCGAAAAAACGATAAAGGTCTGGCAGAGCAAAGTCAACCCAACGATCCGAAACAATCAAAATCGAAAGGAATTATTGGTCATTAATGGAATTTGTAACTTGGCCAGTGGGTCAGATACTTCCCCATCAAGTCCAAATAGATTCGAAAGGACAGAAAAATATCTTGGAAAGGGATAAGACGACTCGACATGAATTACATCTTTCCCGACATCTTAGGGTAAGCTAGCATTCAATTAAGTTGCACGTGAGTTAAATATTCAAAAGAAAGAATCAGATGATAGAGCAAAATTCTAAATCCCTTCTTGTACCCTTAAACCAAACCTTCAATCTTAGTGCCAGTCATCTTTCCAAGACACTATTCTTACTCTTAAATCAAATCACAACTTAACTATTGTGCATACCTTATAAACTTCCCAGATACGACTAGGGTCCTGACAATACACGGATGCATGATTAGCAAATCACCAATTCATGCCTAGTATGATATCCAAATTTTGAACAACAAATGGAATGAGGTCTATAGAAGGATCTCTATTCCAAACATGGACTGTACATTCACAAAGAACCGCAGAGCAGCCAAAGACTCTCCCAACAGAGTATTTATCACAATATCTATTCTTAACGGACGGATCTTCATCCTCTATCTTTATGCCAAAGTAACAGATGTAAAAAATGTGATGCTCCTAACTTAAATAGTATACACGCATCTAATGGGTTAACATGTAAAGTGCCTGACACTACGTCATCAGATATAGCAATATCCAGAACAGACATTAGATAAAGCCTAGCTGATGATTTGGGCCTCTACCTTACTGGACTTAGGATTGCTGGGTCTGGCCCTACGGCCTTGTCCTCTTGCCTGCCGAGGAACATTGCTCACTATTACATGAGAAATAGGTACATGACTGATTATTTCTCATAGACAGATAGTTTCAAACTTAATGTTCCACGCTACCATGCCTAACACATCATCTGATCAACTTATAGCATAACTCACCACTCTAACTTCTCCCACACATGACATATGAGGTGGCAGAAAAAGCTTACCCGCCACCCTAACCAGCACTCTATGTAGGTCAAACTCTAGAACCATGCGATGGTCCAAGTCTCGTACCCTAAGCGGATTGAGTGCCTACACCCTGCGCTCCCCTAAATCCCATATTAAGCCCCCGATCGAATTTCAGAACTCTATCCAGATCACAATACCATCGAACCGAAGTGGGTCTGAATCCCTGATTTTGCCCCAACCTTTAACTTTGGGCACTGTGTTGTGCCAACTAGAAAAAATTTTTGTTGACGACTGTTAGCTCCTACAAATCTGTTCGGGAAAAATTCCTACTTGTTCCCAACCTATTCTGGTCGTACCCAAGGGCCCAATAAGGGTCCCATTTCACACGAACACTTCAACGGATTCAACCGTCAATTCTTCAATGCTTTGAACCGATCAAAGTGCGGGAGCCCAAGTCACGTGCATTCTTTGCTTCACACGCCTCACATTAGACTTAGTCACCAATTATTTTACATCAACGTCACTCACGGTAGCACGTTCGTCACACCAAAACCACCCGAGAACTTCTTCACCAAATACATCGACCGACGGCGCAACCGGGGCAACGGGGTCAAGGGGCAAAGGCCTTGGCCAACCCCATGGGGTCAGCCTCGGCCTCCCATGGGAGGTTGGCTTTGGCCTTCCCCCCCGGTTCTTCACTTTTCGCACAAGGTCCTTTTTTGCACTTTGTTCGCTGCGTACGCTTTGTATGTGACTTTAGCACCTTGTTCGTAACATGGGTATGATTCACGTCGACACGATCGTCGCAATGCAACTTTCAGATTCATCATCGCTCATCAAAGCACCTACCGTCGGCGCGCCGAAAGTTCACCCAAAGGGGGAGTGGCCTTGGCCTCCCTTCATGGGAGTTAGCCATTGGCCTTGGCCACCCCTTAGGCTCGGCCTCGGCCTCACCAAGGGGTCAGCCTTGGCCTCCCCAGGGGTGGTGGCCTTGGCCTTCCCCAATCTTTGGCCTATGGCCTCCCCTCCCGCGCGCACTTGTTTTCTCAAGTCTTTGCACCTCCGCGATGTTTACGGACGTTCGTACATCAACCTCGCGACGTCCGTCGTGCATGAACCTCGCGACGTCCGACGTGCATGAACCTCGCGACGTCCGTCGTGCATGAACCTCGCGACGTCTGTCCTCCATCAACCTTGCGACATCCGTCGTGCATCAACCTGGCGACATCCGTCGTCCATCAACCTCGCGACGTCCGTCCTGCATCAACCTCATGACGTCCGTCGCCCATCAACCTCGCGACGTCCGTCGCCCATCAACCTCGCGACGTCCGTCGCCCATCAACCTCGCGACGTCTGTCCTCCATCAACCTTGCGACATCCATTGCGCATGAACCTCGAGACGTTCGTCGCGCATGAACCTCGCGACGTCCGTCATTCGCGACCGCGCATCGCTCTCGCGATGCCCATTGCCCAAAGTCGTGCACTACCACCGAATGACCCGTCACTGACGACCACGTACCGTCACTTTCAACTTTGTCATTACTACATGTTGCATTCATCATCTTGTTATGACAGGTACACTCAGCTCAAATCCCATCTTTGGGACACCCGACGCGTGCCCGTGCACCGTCTTCGCGACATTCGTCGCCGCGCCCATGCGTCATTCTTATGACATGTGCCTCGGCACCAAGAATATGCTTCGCTACCTTCGTCACCGCGCCCGTGCGCCAAGATATGTGCCCCCGGCACTAATATAGCTCCGCGACATTCGTCGCCCCGCCCGTGCGCCATCTTCATGATACGTGCCCACGGCACCAACTATAGCTTCACAACCTTCGTCGCCGCGCCCATGCACCATTCTCATCATGCGTGCCCCCGGCACCAACTATAGCTTCGTGACCTTTGTCGCCGCGCCCATGCGCCATTCTCATCATGCGTGCCCCCGGCACCAACTATAGCTTCGCGACCTTTGTCGCCGTGCCTGTGCGCCATTCTCATCATTCATGTCCCCGGCACCAAGTATTGCTTCGCGACGTTCGTTGCCGCACCACTCTGATGACATGTGCTCCGGCACTGGGGTCTTGCGTTGGCACCCCTATGGACTATGACCCCCGGGTCACTCCGAGACGGGAGCAGGTCTTCGGAGGGCATCGTGCCTAGTCTGCCTGGCAGTTGGGCGTCGGGTCTTCACCACCACTGCTAGGCCTGTGGGACTCTGCAAGGGCTTGGATTAAAGGCTAGATCAAGGGGTTTCTCTGGCCACACCGACGCTGTGGGAGCCAGTCTTTCCAGACAGACAGAGCGACGCTGTGCGGGGCAGACCGGGTGAATATGCGATTTGACATTCCGTGGAGCACCGACAGCTGTGGACCCCTCGGTGACGTGTCACTCCCGGGGAGCACCACGTGTCGCGTGATGACATCATCATCTCAACCTCTATAAATAGAGGTCTTGAGAATTCATTTAGACGGTTGGACATTTTCAGAACACTCTCACTTTCTCACTCTAGAATCCTAGAGAGAGAAACATACAGGACCCTGACTTTAGACCTAAGCATCAGACTGTGACTGTCGTCGTGTATTCACCCTACCTCCTCGCCCTTCGCAGCACTGTCATCCTCAAGCTCTGTTTGGGAAGCCCTTGGTGTCTGCCCTTGCTCCGCCCTTGCTGTGTCTCACATCAACATACTTGGCATCTGACTCAGACTGCATTCTTTGTAGCACCTCCACGTCGAATGCGAACCCACTTTCCTTGGCATCACTACTTATCTCTCTTATATCCGCCCTGTGTTTACTCATGCCTTCCTCCATTGTCAAATTTAAACTGTTCCAAAACACATACTTAATAAAGGCATTCCGCATAGCTCGTCAATCAAGCTGGTATCACTCTATCTCTCAGTTCAGGCCTTAGCCCCCGCTCAGACTTTTTGGCATTTATCTTCCTTTGTCAGTAACATTCTTACTGCAAATCTAGCAAATCATGAAATCTCATCTCAACCATGTCTATTGAATCTTAATTTGTTTGCCTTACACTTACAAAGTCCCCTAAGATCTGTTTACAAGGTCTCACGAAAATATCGGTCGAGAATAATTCCTTAAACTATTCCCGAGTAATATCAGTCAATTACTGAAGAGTTAGACTCTTTGCCATCCCTCAGTGTATACAAAGCAAATTCAATCCTTTGTCACTTTACTTAAAGTTGCTCAAAATTTTTCTAATCTCTTTCGCTGTCTCTATAGGGTCTAATAACTTCTATAACTAATTGCATCTCATTTGTTAAGTTCACCCAAGATACTCTTATCTCAAGGTTATGGCTATAGTTGAACCGGATTGCGGTACACTTTCTGCCGGATGCCAGATTCTGTGTCATTAAAGTTAGAATCAGGTTAATAGTGTTCAGAATCATAGTCATCAGTTCTAGGTTTTGCTATTTCCCCCCATTAGGTAGAGGTACCCCTCTACAATCATAAAACCTCTACATAATGCATTGCCCAATCTAAAGATTTTTTGCTAGCTGGTTAAGTCTTTCCAATATCGGAAAAAATCCCTAAATCTCTACTCATCTCATACAAACCTGTTAGAATCTCATCTATCGGGGACCCCAAGCCCTCCATACTACCTCCACTACTAGAGCATCAATTACGAACCATACGAATATAATAAATAGTTATCAGGGTTATATCAACATGGGTCTAAAGAATAACACAATGACCAGTCAAAGACAGGCTTCTTAACTCTACCATCATCCTACCCCAATCTCGTTGACTGGAAAACGATTCTACATATTCATGTTACCTACACTTGGTGGTTATGTGCCTACAAAATCATATGCCTACACCACCAAATCGAACTGCTCCCATACCAATTGTAACACATCAAAAATTCAAAGCTCCGTCGCCCCCAAACTTCCGGAACATTAACCTACTGGATCACATCAAACTTGTCAGATCCTGTTCACTAACACATGCTTCAAAACATTTAATCAACTCTGATTCTTAAGACACAATATTACAAAACTGCTTAAACTTGAACTATTAAGACCTAGGGTCCTTACAAACGTGAGTCCTTATAGAACGAATTAATAATACCGACCCACGCATGGGTCTCACTACACAGTAGTGGTGGGTGATATAGCTAAAAATATCCATCCAATCTACGGACGACACGTGGCAGTTATGACACGTAACCCATACTGGCTCATTACTGATATGGCATTTACCGTATCAATCACCGGGTAGAATCCTAAAGAGGCTCTGACTCTATTAGCTCAGATTGACATGAGATCCTCTAAGATCCTAATTAGATTCTGATTAGAGTTGGTCAAAGCCCAGTCCTACTAGGACTCCTCCTTCTACCACTATATAAAGGGGTCAAGCCCCTCAGGTAAAGAAAAGTTCACACACATATACATTGTGTCTTTATTACTTCTCAGAGTTCTATATTGTTAGCCATCTCTGACTTAAGCCTCGAAGCGTTCCCCCGCCGGAACTCCACCCGGCGGTCACTCCGTGTTCTCTTTTGTAGGCCTGATCTCTGGTGTGGTTCCCGATCTAGTTTTTAGCTGCAACAGATTGGCGCCATCCGTGGGACCACTACAGGGAACATGACCAATCATTCTTCTTCCGGTGACTCTTCACAGAGTCATTCCCAGAACCATCGTGCACAAACTAGCAGCTCTCATCAACCAGGTCATTCTCATGACCGACACTCGACCCCTTTACGTCGCCATCGTGCCAGTTTTTCTGAAGATGTTTACATCAATGTAACATCTGCTACTCCCGAATCAGAAACTAGACCTCGGAGAAACCGATCTCCAACGTCTACTCTGAAAAACGGTGACCTTCGCCATCGCCTGAACCGTCAGCTATTCAAAACACCACATGCCGACCTTACAAGAGAAATCCATGAACTGATAGATGTCGTGAACACTCTTCAACAAAAACTCGATATGGTGGTGACTCCACCATCCACCCATCATTCTCATCTAGATCCTGGCGACCTTCGTCTCTGGCTTACCTCTAGGTCAAGCTACAGCCGCAAGTATAGGTCGGAGGCCGATCCGACATATGATCCCAAAGAGAAGAGCGAAGAACACACAATTAGGAGCGAATCATGCTACCGTCGCGATCCATCAGTCGAAGGCAGTACCAATTCTTCTCCTGATCAAGCCCCCAGACCTGACATCCCTCGAAGATCAATCCACAGAAGGATGCCTGAGTACCGTTCCCGAGAACGGTACTCTTGGAAGGTTGTCCCCAAGTATCATTCCCTAGAACGACCTCCCCCGAGGAAAGTATCTAGATATCCGTTATTCGAGGCAAAAGAGAAGGCCAAATTACCGTCCAACTTTCGAATGCCTCAGTGCGACCTCTATGACGGAACTGGAGAACATGCTTATCAGTTTGAAACAAACATGTTGCTCCTCCAAGTATCGGATGATATCATGTGTAGAGCCGTCCCTACCACTTTACGAAAGGCTGCACATGCATGGTTTAAGTCTTTACAACCAAGGTCTATACACTCCTTCACCCAACTGTCAAATCTCTTTTAGAAGCACTTTGTAAGCAATCGCTCCGAAAGGAAAAACTCGGCGAGCTTGCTTAACATAGTGCAAGAGAAGAACGAGTCATAAGCTTGTTACCTCGGACGATTCTACGCAGCTACTTTGGAAATCGATAACTTGGACGAATCCGCGAAGTATACTGCCTTCCTCCGAGGCCTCCATCCAACATCCAAGTTTGCGTTCTCTGTAAACAAAAGTCCTCCAGGTAATATGAAAGCCATTCTTGAGAAGGCTAACAAATATATTCAAGCTGAAGAATACCTGGAGACACACAGAGGACGACGTGGAGAAGGCAAAGAAGAAAAAAAGAAACGGTCACGGTAGTTGACTCCCCAAGAAGGAAAGAAAATGAAATGCTCCACGCGTGACGAACGGCGTCTCAAAGACCCATTTCCCTGGCAGAATTTGACACCGCTCAATGCCAGACCGTCAGAGATACTGCACGAGATCAAAGATAATAAAGCTATCAAGTGGCCAGAAAAGATGACATCTTGCCCGAATGAAAGGAATAGAGATTTATGGTGCCACTTTCACAACAATCATGGCCATACAACTGATGATTGCGAATCACTTAAACGAACGATCGAAGCTCTCATTAAGCGTGGCCAGTTGAGAAAGTGGGTGGCACGGAAAGAAGGACGACAAGAAACACCCTCAGCCGCTGAAGAAAGAGAACGGGAAGAGAATACGGGTACAATCAACACTATCTCGGGGGGATTAGCCACAGGAGGCTCATCAGGACAAGCTCAAAAAGCATATGTTAGGGAAGTGTGCATAACGAGCCAACCCCCAAGTAAGAAACCAAAGACTGTGCCTTTACCTACTATCTCTTTCTCAGAAGATGATCTAAAAAATGTCAAAACTACTCATGATGACCCGTTAGTCATCACGATCAAAGCTGGGAACTTTGATGTGAAGCGGGTTCTGGTCGACAATGGGAGTTCCGCCGAAGTCTTGTTTTATGATGCATTCAAGAAGATGAACATCCCTATGGACCGTCTTCAGAAGATGGATACACGATTAGATGGATTCTCTAATCATCCAGTCACAGTCGAAGGTGTTATCGCACTTCCAGTTGCGGTAGGTACGTCCCCGATGCAAGCAAACTTGATGCTTGATTTTGTGGTGGTAAGGGTCCCCTCTGCATATAATGCCATACTTGGACGACCTACACTTAATCAGTTGCAAGCCGTGGTATCAACCTACCACCTTAAAATGAAGTTCCCAACGAAACAAGGGATTGGAGAAGTCAAAGGAGATCAAATTATAGCTCGACAATGTTATGTTACTTCGTGCAAACCAAAGAAGGCAAAGAAATTAGACTCTGAGGAAATCTTGATCTGATAGAAAAGGTTCGGACTCAAGCCCATGAACGAATGCGTTGCGCAGTAGCATCTTGCCTCGGGCAAGACACTTCCTTTTCGGGGGTATAAAGGGCTTAGACTTTGTCAAACACCCCAGCTCTTTTTCCAGAATAGTCTTTAGCAGATTTTTTTTCGAATAAACGGGTTCTTAAATGATCCAGTGTAAACTTCTCCAAGCAATAAAGTTACTTCTTCTGAGCATTGTTGTTAGGTTGGATAAACCTCCCCAAAACATTTTGCTCGAGCAGAGTGATGGCCGAACACTTTGCCCGAGCAGAGTGATGGCCGAACACTCTGCCCGAGAAGAGTGCCAATATCAGCCAAACATTCTGCCCGAGTAGAATGATGACCAAACACTCTGCCCGAGCAGAGTGCTGGACTTAGCCAAAACATTCTGCCTGAGCAGAATGATGGCTGAACACTCTGCCCGCACAGAGTGCTAAACTTAGCCAAAATATTTTGCCCGCATAGAGTGCTAGACCTAGCCAAAATATTTTGCCCGAGCAGAATGATGGCCGAACACTCTGCCTGAGCAGAGTGCCAAACTTTTCCCTCTGTATAAAAACACAAAAGGAATAAAGCCTTTTACCCTAATAAAAGGTCAACGGTTTAGCTATAGATCTAAATCCGTGGAGTAGCAAAAGTTAATGGGGGCATCGTCACTCCATCAAGCTTTTACTTCTTCGAAGTTTTGGCCGAGCGAGGGTGCTCGACTTCTTTACCAACTCTTTAAAGTGACGAATAAAGAGTTAGAGTCAAAGTAAAAACAAATAACGCTATGTGAATGGTAGAATAAACCTTAAAAAAACACATAGTGAACAAAGTACCGTCAATAGAGCAAAAGATATAGTACATACAATGCCCTTAAAATGGCATCAAAATACTCAGTCTGAAAAGAAATAAAGAGCCTACAAGATGAAGACTAGATTTAAGGCTCGGAGGCAATGCCTGAAGGACCATCCTTTGGAGGATGAGTTCACTCTGTCCGAGCAGAATGTTGGCCGAACACTCTGCCCGAGCAGAGTGACCAAAGCTTGGACCAACATTCTGTCCGAACAGAATATTGGCCGAACATTTTACCCGAACAGAAAGTTGGCCAAGCACTCTGCCCAAGCAGAAAACCAACTTCATACCCTTTGTGCTCGGATGAAGCATAAAGGAACCGAAGCATCATGCCCGAACAAGATTGGGAATAAAATCGTTGAGCTCGGACTAGCCATGTCGGAGCAGAATGATCGCCGAACTCGTAGCCCGTGCAAACATCCTAACTCTGTTTTCTTTGTGCTCTCAAGAGCCCATGGGTAAAACTCTAAAGAGTTTGACTAGAGAAAAAATCGAGTGGAGGTCAAAGGAGTTTTCTTAGGTAGAGATTTCAACTGAACTCTTTGGAGAAAAGGAGGTTTTCTATGGATAGAGCTCGAAAAACTATCCGAAATCAACAAAAAATTCACCTCAAACGGATATCCGAGCAAAAGGTTATGGACTTTTCAAGTTCTCAAATGATAGTACAACTATATTTTCTGCTCGGACTTGACATACGAGGCCAACCAGCTCAGTGGCATTTTATTCTCATTCCGCGCGTGAGGTCAAGGGTTCAAATATGCTCGGACACATGAGCAATAAGGAGTTCTTTACTTTTTCAACAAAGGGTTCATTAGATTGGGCCTCTCCACCATGAGGCCCGCGTCCGCGCAGCAAGCCCGCAACGTAGGTCGGAGCAGATCATAGTCCGAGCCCAACGACCGAGCAGGGAAAAATGTTAGGGCTTCTCAGCTCGGGCCATAATCCGAGCAGGCCATGGTCAGACCAGAAAAAATTCAAGCAGATCCACGTCTGAGCCCGCTGACCGAACAGAAGAAAAAATGAGGCCTTTTCAGCTCAGGCCCATAGTCCGAGCAGAAAAATCTGAACAGGCCCATAATCCGAGCAGAACATGGTCCGAGCATAACATCGTCAGAGTCGAAAAATCCGAAAGGCCCATAGTCCGAGCAAAAAAAATCCGAACAAGCAGAACCATATCCGAACAGAACGTTATCCGAGCAGTGCACTCTTTGAATATTTGAAATGTCAGACAAACAGATTCAATTCTATTTTTGGCATATTTTGCTCACACCAGTGGAAAAAGTGTGCTTCTACCCCCTTCATTAATGCTGGTAAAAGCAGGGGACATATGATATAGCTAAAAATATCCCTCCAATCTACGGACGACACGTGGCAGTTATGACACGTAACCCATACTGGCTCATTACTGATATGGCATTTACCGTATCAATCATCGGGCAGAATCCTAAAGAGGCTCTGACTCTATCAGCTCAGATTGACATGAGATCCTCTAGGATCCTAATTAGATTCTGATTAGAGTTGGTCAAAGCCCAGTCCTACTAGGACTCCTCCTTCTACCACTATATAAAAACAAGTTCACACACATATACATTGTGTCTTTATTGCTTATCAGAGTTCTACATTGTTAGCCATCTCTGACTTAAGTATCAGAGCGTTCCCCCACCAGAACCCCACCCGGCGGTCACTCTGTGTTTTCTTTTGCAGGCCTGATTTCTGGTAAGGTTCCCGATCCAATTTTTAGCTGCAACAGTGGGCTTACCAAAATCTCACACAGACTCTATCCTATTCCCGAACATTCTACAACTGATCATCACCTGCAAAAAGGAGTCAAACGAAGGGTCAGCTTTTGAGAGTTCAGTAAGGTCCTACAAGGACTAACGAAAGAATTACAAAACGGTTCCAAAGAATCCAACCGACGAAAATGTCCAGAATACTTTTGATGGTCAAAAACTCAATAATTTCCAAAAGGGTCAAAATTCATCCGGAATAGATAGCAAAATAAACCACAATGATCATGATGCATTCTAGAACGATCAATAAAAGATCATCTTCAAGCCATTATTTCAAAATACAACGATGGTTTTTCAAAGGATTTCAGAACGTAAACAGATCATCTGAGACAGTCCTTTTCAAAATATAATGACGACTTGTTAAGAGATTTCAACCCCAGCACAAATCATTTCAGATAATACTCTATAATCATTTTAGTAATAGTTACGGCATTATACAGAACAGAGAAAATAAAAAATGAACGTTGATCCTGGGCGGTCGCAATGCCAGTCTACAAAGCACAGATGTACACATGCATGATGTACCAGCTATAATTACTAGTCCCATTGGGTACTAGCATGCGTTTCATGCAGGATTCAAACCAATCTTATGTCGCCTCCCCACAGAACAGGGACCCAGGTCAACACAGAAAAATCAACATTATCACTGAACATTAAGCTCAATTCACCAAAATCAGATCGGATTTCAATAACCGTACTATATCGAAATAAGTCATCCTTCAGAATTTCTGAATAAAATAAACAAACAGTAAAACAATTGAGAATAGTTATTGCATTTAGGCATAACAATTCCGAAGAACGGATACAAACAATTATCAAATTGCTCAGCATGCAATACAAGCGAGCATCACAAGATTTCCAATTAATTGATTCATGTTCAACATTGGGGTTTTTTAGGCAATAATTTGTTGATATCAGTACACAATTCAGAGTTCAGCATCAATCATAAGTAGATCAAATGAGTACTAACGAGTATGAGTTATCAAAATAAGGGTTCGGATGAAAGTCCTTAGCCAAAGTTCAGATAGAATCCCTTACCTGAATCCGCAGCTAGATTATCCTAATCAAAAAGTCATTAGCTTTACCCTAAATGGAATAATTAAATCATTAGACCAGAGTTTATAGTACAATATTATAACTTAATACGGACTCACACCGACTCCTAAAATGAACCACCCTCACCGGGAATATAAAATTACCAAAATACCCGTAGGTGTAAATTACCAAAATGCCCTTCTCAAACTTAAATCATCAAAATAGTCTTCCCGTAAGTAGAATCACCCAAATAGCTTTGTATATGACAATTTATGCAAAAATACCTTTTACAGGTAAATTACCGAAATACACCCTTTGGGTGATAAATTATCAAAATACCCCTGGGAGTTTTCGGCATTCGAAAAATCTCAAAAACATATTAAAATTCTATTTTTAGCATCGTGAAGTCATTTTTTGCTTGAAAAGTATTTTAAAAAATTTTTGTCCAAAAATTCTAAACCGGTGTCCGGACCGAGAGCTTAAAAGCCGGTTCGACCAAAAATAGCTAATGACTTTGGAATGACCCAAAATTTTAGAAAATGGAACCTCTAAGCATCTAAGGTTCTCATAAAATTTTCACTCGAAACCGCACTAGTTTGTTATTTTAAATTCCGTTGTAAAGTTTCAAAATTCTTGCATCGGCTAACTCCCTTCCCGACATTGAGAAATTTGAAATGTTGCCACAATGTAGGCCTCCTTCAAATAACTGGGGCCTCTTTCTTTCACTTTGACTAAATCGTACCCTAACTATTTTTAGAAATTTGAATTAGAACCTATTTATTAAAGTTTCATCGTTAGTGACAATTACAAGTTACTATCAGATTCGAACACACACTATCACACCTTGAACACACAGGCCTTCTTTCTTCATTGAACCAGCCGTGTACCTGGGCTTGTTCATCCCTTAATTTCACATGAATTTCTTACTTTTCTTCACTTAATTGCATTACCTTCTACACTTTCATGCCCTAAATCTATTCGGTTTACACAACTACACTTAATTACACACCCATAATTCGAATTAAACAACCATGGATGAAGAACACACACTGTGACACACACCCACGCACACCGAAATCATGCCCAATTCAAAACCCTAATTTGTTTTCTCTTTCTTTGTTGTTTTAGGGTCTTATGTCCATGATTCGAACAAGAATTCGTTACAATCCCAAATCATATTCATACATAACAGAATATATAGATATATATACATGACATATATTTAATGAAAATTTCCACACTTGTGGGTTCAAGATCATACCCCGTTAGGGTTCGGATTCAACTTTTTTTTCTCTCTTTCTTTTCCCTCCTTCTTCTTCCTCCTTTTTCCCCTTTTTTTTCTCTTTTTCCTTCCTTCATGCGTCTGCTACTGTGCGTGTTGTTCAGCTGTTCTTCACTTTTTGTTATTTCAATTTTACATCCCACAATTTTCTTTTATATTTTGTTCTCATGAATCTTATCCCAAAATACTTTAAAATTTCCAAGAATGACTCAGCTTATGGCAACCAGGAGGTGGCCATCGTGTATGGCCTATTTTCCTCAGGTTATGACACATTTTGCAAAGTTTCAAAATTTGCACTTTGGCCCCTGAAGTCTTTAAAATTGCATTTTGAACCCTCTAGTTTGGGAAAATTACGCTTTGACCCTAAAACAACACTAACTCTCCATTTCACTTCCTAAAACTTAATTATCATCAGTTGACGCTACTTAATAGCATATGCATCCTGTTCACCATATTTTTTCAAAATTACAACATAATTTCAAAAATTATATTTTTGCCCCAAAATTGTTTTATGCTCCCATACTGTACTAATACCCAAGTATTGTTCAAAATTAACGCCCGTTTATTTTATGGGTCACAAATGGCTATCTTAAATGGCTCCGAATGTTTGGAATATTACAATCAGTGGGTGCTTATCAGGCCAAAAGGAGGTGAACACATCAGGTGCGTAGAATTAGGAATTGAAGGGTCATCAAACAAGTCATAAGGTGGTGAATGGTTAGTGTCATAATATAGCAAGCTCAAAAAGTGTCTGGACTATTATCTCTTCCCTTTTTTTTCATTATTTGTTCAACCTCATCATGTAAAAGAGCATGGGTCTGTTAAGCTAGCTTAACCTCAAGGACAACTTCATATATGGGCTAACAAACTAATGGTAATAAATCTCTAAAATCAAATATGAAGCAAAAGCTCATACTGCATGCCCATGGAGACCGAGGCTAAAAGGTGACTAAGCTGCCTACGTATCCCTAGTTTGAGAATTAGGTCAAACAAAGTTTAAATCAGATCCGTTGAATATCTATCCTTCGAACTCAATCAATGGCCATTTAATGTGTCAAATTTTGACAATCATTCTCCAACCATTTCTGTTTCTCTTTCTTTTTTAATACTTCTTCCTTTTTTTAAGATCTAATAGATAATCCTCATGATTTCACACGCCATCTATCTTCAAGACTTTGGTTCCTATGAAAGGAAACCCTTGCCATGATAAGTTAAGTTTACAGTAATACTGTCGACATAGGCACGCACAAAAAGGTTAGCCTCACCAAGATTAGAAATATAAACTTCCAAAAAGAAAAGCTAAACAGTTTAGGTACAAAAGGGCTAGCAAGTGAAAACAGATCTAGTATAGGGTAATCAGGATCGTATGTGGTAACCAAACAATGACCTCTAATCATCGCCAAAGCTCAATTTAAGAAAGACTCATGCAATACATTCTTTCCAGGTCTTTATTATCTATTTAGGTTTTTTTATGGTGCCCTAACTTCTGCCTAGACCACCCTTTTCAAAGTTTTCAGACAAGCAGGCTTTTTTTTCTACTTTTTTGTTTTTATTTCAAGATGAATGCCCTAATCGAATCGAACCCAAAATTAAACTAATTGAACCCCTAATTGAACCCTAAATTGAATGCCCTAATCCAATCGAACCCTAAATTAAACTAATTGAACCCTAAATTGAATGCCCTAATCCAACCAAACCCTAAATTGAACTTATTTAACCCCCTAACTAAACCCTAAATTGAATGTCCCAATTCAGCCGAGCACTAAATTAAAGTAATTAAACCATAATTGAACCCTAAATTGATGTAATTGAACCCTAATTAAACCCTAAATTGAATGGCCTAATTGAATCGAACCCTAAATTAAACTAATTGAACCCTAAATTGAAGTAATTGAACCCCCTAATTGAACCCTAAATTGAATGCCCCAATTCAACCGAGCACTAAATTGAAGTAATTGAACCCTAAATTGAATGGCCTGATCGAATCAAACCCTAAATTGAACTAATTGAACCCCTAATTGAATGCCCTAATCCAACTGAACCCTAAATTGAACTAATAGAACCCTAAATTAAAGTAACTGAACCCCCTAATTGAACCCTAAATTAATTGTCCTAATAGAATCGAACACCAAATTGAAATATTTTTCCCATTTGAACATTGATCATTTGTTTGACAATTTTAGGTTGTTAATTGTGCAATATGAGAATTTTGATTATTGATTGATGATTTTAGGTTGTTAATTGATGATTTTAGGTTATTAGCTGTGCATTTGAAGTAATTGAGATTAATAATTGATGATTTTAGGTTGTTAATTGATGATTATAGATTGTTAATCGTGCATTGAGCATTTGAGATATTTAGATTGTTGACGGAGGATGGGACCCAATTGGATTGAATGTGTGATTTTTATTAATTTTTATTGCATTGAGCATTTGAGAATTGAGATTGTTGACGGAGGATGGGACCCAATTGGATTGAGATACCTGTTAGTTAGCGCAGACGCGGATACCACGTCTGATCGACGGTGTCCGACATTTAAAAAATAAATCAACGTATGCCGATGTGTCCAGAGGTGCGTGTCGGTGGGTGTTGGACACGTGTCCGGAGGCGTCGGGCACGTGTCGGTAGGTGTCGGACACGTGTCTGGAAGACTAAGACACATGGCGTACGTGTCGGACACGTGTCCGGAGGTGTCAGACATGTATCGAACACCATATCGACACCCTATATGAGGTGTCGGAGTTGAGATTGTTGACAGTGCATTCAATTTAGGTTAATTAGGTTAACGCGATAATTTTAGCATGCACCCTCTGGAATCTCATCATGGCTCCAGCACTGGCTATAATTAGCCGTAATTAGTCCTGATTAATAATATTTTACTAAATCAATTAACCCTAATTAGCTCTAACGAGCCTACTTAGTTTTAAATAACCCTAAGAAACCAATGAAAATCAAATTAGTTGTAACTACCCCAAATTAGCTCAAATGAACCCAATTACGTGCATATTGATTATAGTTAGCCTAGTTAGTCATAATTAGCACTAACATAACCCAATTAAGCCTAATTAGCCCTAATAAGGACTAATCAACAGTACTCGGCACAATTAAACCCTAATTAGATCTAAATAATCCTAATTAGTCCTAATCAACCCTCATTAGCTGTAATTATCTTAAACAACTCCTCATTAACAATAATTAGCCCTAACATAACCCAATTAAGCCTAATTAGCCCTAATTAGGACTAATCAACACTACTCTACACAATTAAATCCTAATTAGGACTAAATAACCCTAATTAGTCCTAATCAACCCTAATTACCTATAATTATCTGAAACTACTTCTCATTAACAATAATTAGCCCTAACATAACCCAATTAAGCCAAATTAGCGCTAATTAGGACTAATCAGTACTACTCGGCACAATTAAACCCTAATTAGGACTAAATAACCCTAATTAGTCCTAATTAACCCTAATTAGCTATAATTAGCCTAAGGTACTCCTCATTAACACTAATTAGCCCTAACATATCTTAATAAATCCTAATTAGATTAACTTTTACGCATAATGCTAAACCCTAAACCTTGATACTCGTAATTAACCCTAATAACCCAGTTAGCCCTAATTAGCCCTTATACATCCCATAATCACTCCATATTGCCCAGAGATGGTTAAATTACTCGTTATTTACAAACCCTATCTTTTTTATATTAGTTGTTATTTTGAGAAGTCCATTGGCAACGAGATGGTTCAACTCATTGCCAACAAATTCTATTTAAAGTGAAATTGGTAACATATGCAACGATCTTTTTGCAATTTTGATATTTTGGAAAGATTCTTGCATATGTTATCAATTTCTGAACGCATGCATGCATAAAAACCCTTAGTTCCCGTTCAAAGGTACTCATTACAAAGTAATGCTTTGTAATGAGCCTTTGGATGTCCAGTTTGGACAATTTGGAAAAGCTATGTGTTTATAAAACAGTGTTTTGACTCATGCTCTGTATTTTATGTCGTGGATATTTGGTACACGTTCTCATGTGTTTCTCCGGGTGCATACATATCTGGTGCTCTAACATCCGTCAAACCTTGCAAGGCAAGATTAGATGAATGTTAGAACACCTAATTGATGTCATGTACTTGGAGAAATACGGAGAAGTGCTGCCGAATTTTCCGCTAACATAGGACTAAGCATGAGTTCTTCACTGTTTTATAAACATGTGCTTTTCTGAATGGGATAGGACCACTACCTATTAAAGAATGGAGGAGAAATATATAGACATGTTGTCATATTCATGCATTCATATTTACATCGACCCTGCCTAATGACTGGTCCTAATTGAAGGTGGTATAAAGTACGATAATTTAATCGTCATGTCGGTCGATCGAAGTTGGATGAAAAGGAAGAATGCTGATGATTTTGAGTGTCGGGTTGATGAATTTCTCGACTTTACTTACGCGCATCCTGCACATGTTGACCTTGATAAGATAATGTGTCCGTGCGGTATATGTGAGTTGTTGCATTGGAGAAAAAGAATTGAAGTAAAATGGCATCTTCGTCGGTACGATTTTATGGGTGGATACACAAGGTGGACGCAGCACGAGAAAACGATAGTATTGTCCTCCAACCCGGCTAGTCAAACTGAAGTTAGGGAGGAGGCACTGTATGATTACCGAGATATGATTATGGATGCTGGGTATGCTAATGTTGACTGGGGTAACGATGGTGGTGACGACGGTCCTCAACCACCGAACGAAGGGGTTCATCAGTTTTATGAGTTGTTAAGAGCTGCGGAAGAGCCACTATGGGATAGAGCTCCAAAACACACACGGCTGTCTGCGGTTACTAGGTTATTACAGTTGAAATCAGACCACGGACTGAGTGAGAAAGGTTTTAACGAGTTTGTTACCTTAATCAAAGAAATTCTGACCGAAAGTGAAAAGCTACCGCCGTCGTACTATGACGCGAAGAAGATGATGAAGAAACTTGGGTTGAGCTATGAGCGGATAGATGCGTGCAATAATGATTGTGTATTGTTCTGGAAAGAGAATAAGGATTTGTCACGGTGTCCAGTATGTGATCATTCGAGGTACAAACCAGACAAAGGGAAGAAGAAAAACATTGCATGGAAGATATTACGATATTTCCCGGTTACACCACGGCTTCAGAGAAGATACTACTCCTCCAATACGGCTGAACATATGAGGGCTCACCGTGAGACTCGTAGCAACGATGCCGATGTGCTGACACACCCAGCTGATAGAGAGGCATGGAAGGAGTTTGACCGCAGGCATCCAGTCTTTGCTCAGTAAGTTTGGAATGTTAGACTTTGTCTGGGAACCAATGGGTTCAACCCTTTCGGTCAGTCTACCACGCCTTACTCATGTTGGCTAGTTTTTATTGTCCTGTACAACCTTCTACCAGGAATGTGCCTGAAGAAGCCGTACATGTTCTTTTCATTGGTTATTCCGGGGCTGAAGAGTCTCGGTAAGGACATAGATGTGTATTTAAGGCCGTTGATTAATGAGTTAAAATAGTTATGGAATCATGGAGTCGAAACATATGATGCATCTCTTAAACATAATTTTCAGATGAGGGCTGCTTTGATGTGGACTATACATGATTTTCCCGCATTGGGAATGACGTGTGGCTGGAGCACACATGGGAAGCTAGCCTACCCTGCTTGTATGGGTGTGAACCCCGATCACACGTTAAATCACGGCAAAAAGCCCTCGTGGTTCGGATGTCACCGTAAACTTTTGCCACCGGGCCATCAGTTTTGTAGGCAGAAGGATAAATTTGACGGGATAGTCGAGCGTGAGGTTGTCACACTGGACTACCATCTGGTGAAGAAGTGCTCTCACACCTGGAGGCACTTGATACTGACATACCACACTGCAAGGGTGTGCTAGATCAGAAGATTTTAAGCTACGGGAAAGAGCACAACTGGAGAAAATTTTGTATCTTTTGGGAGTTAGCCTACTGGAGGACACTCATTATTTGAAACAACATGGATGTGATGCACATTGAGAAGAACCTTTTTGATAATGTGTTCAACACAGTGATGAATGTCAAAGGAAAAATGAAAGATCAACACAGTGCCGGGTAGGGTGAGTGCATAGTGGTCACAAGGGGTACGGGTTGGAGCCATGAAAGGCCATGGATGTGTCGGGGTTATGACTTATGGCACCGCAAGGATCACATGAAGGTAGAAGCAAACCCAGTAGCTGCGGCCGAGATAGAGAGCAGGTTGGACGTGGTGTTATGGCCTGTGTCATGGAGCATTAAGGGCTGTCATGGGGCAGTCGTAGGTAGTGTCACAGTGTGTGCATGATGGTGAGTGCAAATGACAGAGAAAATGGATAGGGAAAGGGCTGCCATGGGGCAGCCGTACAAGCGCTGTGAAGAGGTTTGATTTGTGGGTAACGGCATAGAAGAGGAAGGATTACCGTAATGGACAGCCATGATGCCGTGTTGTGGCTGTGTTTTTTTATGGTGTTTAGTGGATGTAAGAGTGGAAAAAAAAATGAAGGGGAAGGTGGCTGCCATGGTGGGCAGCCATGGTGCTGTGCCATGAGTAGGTTTATATGGTGTTTAAGTAGGTGAAGAAGTGGAAAAAGGGAAAGGGAAGGTGACTGCATGGTGGGCAGCTATGGTGCTGTGCCGTGAGTGTGTTTATATGGTGTTTAAGTAGGTGTAGAAGTGGAAAAAAGGAAGGGAAAGGTGGCTGCCATGGTGGGCAGCCATAGTGTTGTGCGTGAGTGGGTTATGTGAAGGAAAAGATGGTGGGTTTAATTGTAGGAGTTGGAGGAACAAGTTACATAAATATGAAGATATGTGTGTGTATTAGTGAGTTGCAAATTGTGTAATGGGTATTAGAGTGCAAATCTAGTGTTTACAAATGAGTGTTAGGAGTGCAAGTGGGTGTGATAGAGTGCCCTGTCTGCGTGAGAGAATGGAAAGGGGAAAGACCCACTGTCATGAGGCTGTGGGTGTGAGAAAGAATGGGGTTTTGTTAATATATATATATATATATATACATGTGTGGGTGTGGAGTTTAGAGATATAGATATCGCTGTGTGAAGTTGTTGTGTGGGTGAGTTTTGCATGTGAGGTAGTTTGGGTGAAAGATTCTGTATTATGAAGGAGAAGAAGATAGTGGCAGAGAGAGGTAAAAGCTTCAGTCTAAATTGAACTCAAAAGTGTCGCTAAAAAGCTATCCTCTTCCAGCAGTCACTTTTCGAACTTTTAAAATATTTTAGAATATTATTTGGACAAAACTCAAAGAAGTAACTTATACTAATTTTGAAAGATCTACACACGATAAAAGTTTCTGATTTTTCGGAGCTCGATAAGCATGCTAAGTAATTTTATTCTTAAATGAGATTTTGGTGCATTTTTAAATAGTAAATTAAGTTATTAAATTATGATAATTTTATAATAGTCTTACGTAGCTATGATAATGTATATTCCAGAATTTCAAAAGTTTTGAAAGTCGTTTGCTATTTTTAGCGTTCTTAGTAGTGTAGCGCCCGAACGGATATCGCGTAGCGCTTTATTATCACGATAGTTATTAAATTATTTCTAATGACTCTTTTAGGTTATATCTGGGTGGATAAGGTACTTTAGGCATTGGGGGAAAATAGGTAATTATACATAAGTCGGGGGACGGTTGGGTAAAGTTTTACTCATATAAAAGAAACATAATACCTAAACGTGCCCAAGCGACAGTAAATGACATCCGTATGATTTGTTATTAGGTTTTGATAGTCAAGAGCTAGGAGCGACTGTTGATCGAGCTCAAGAACCAATTACTGAGCAAGGTAAGTACTCTTGCCATATTCCTCCGTATACCCTATTTTTCGTCTATGTATATGTTCAAATCAGTTGTTGTTTAAAGCCTTTCGCACGCTACTGCTTTTGTGTAAATTGTTTGATGAGAAAATACATCGAAATGCCATGGAATGTTTTCTATGAATAGTGTTTTAAAGTTGGCTTATATATGTTGAATGAGACGGTACCCTGGCTTGGTTGTTGCGCCCCATATCTATGGGAAAAAGTTGGATTGTGGGGTCCTGGTCAACGGGACGATACATTGACGCACAGTACTGTTGCTCGTGGTGCGCCCTTGCGACCACAACAATATGTATCCCGGACGAAGGAGGGATTGTGGGCCCTAGTCGGGGGGGCGCATACCCTGACCGAATTATATTTATCCCGGGTGGAGTAGGGATTGTGGCCCTAGTTAGGGGGAATGTATGCTGACCGCAACATACCTATGTTATGATGAACTGTGATAGTTGTTATGAGCCTTCTTGATGTCATGCATCGTTACTGTGAATCTTGGATGAATTGCTTTCGTAAAGTAGATATATGTATAATATCTCTTGTGAAAATATTTCTCAGTTTAAATTTGAAGAAAACCTTGGCATGCTTTTATGAATCCCAAAACCTATTTTAGGGATATGGTATGTGTACTTCCTGAGCCCCAAGCTCACCCTGTTTTATAAATGTTTTCAGGCTATCAACTAGATGAACATGAGTATTGCGAGGGAAATGAGAATGAAGCCACGGGAGATGCTCGTTAGGAAGTTGTTTAAGCCCTTGAAAAATTGTAGAACTGCCAGTTATTTATTTGAATTCTTCGTAGCTTAATTTTAGGAGGTTTCTTTAAAATAAATGCTATCGGTCTCTTTGGAGGATTTCAGTAGAGATGATTTGGGAAAGAGTTGGAAGGGCATCTTTAGAAATTCATGTTATGGTGTTAGTTAATGTATGATTTTAGAATTGTGTACAGGTTTTAGCGAGTAAGGCCTGGCAGAGCCCTAAATTGGATTCTATTCGGTCTGCGGCCGGTCATGTGCCTAGCTCGCGGGCCTGCCCGTGGGTTCGGGTCGTGACAGAAATGGTATCAGAACATTACGGTCTTGGGATATTAGAGCTTAAGTAATTATCCCGCTGGTTAGGTTACATTATTTGCAGACTTGTAACTAGGCTGACGAAAGTGAAGGCAGAACTCAAGATTTGATCCTTCAGAGTGAAAGTCATATGTGAGAAATTCTTTGTACCTCAGTGCAGCATAGGGTTGCAGTTAAACTTGCTACTACTAAGTAGACCATGCGAAAGCATATATTGTGGTACGTTATCTAAAAAGTGTAGCAGAAGCATGATGATTAGGAAATTAAATATCTGGTTGAGTTGGAGTGGAGTAAGTATAGTGAGTGAGCATCGTACTAGCTGAGCCAGAACTATTTCGTGGTTGAGTAATAATATCTGGTTGGTTAGATTATAAAATCTTAGGTTATAATCTGAGCCTTATAGTACAATGAAATGTTGGAAGTTGCGATGGACCTTATTTAAGCTGCTATTGATGTTCTTGACTCGTATTTTGGGAGGCTATTAAAGCTGCTACGATTGTGAATGTTGTCTCTTGATGTTAAAAGGTTTTTGACTTTTGAAAATGATGTTGTCTCTTGAGGTTATCAAGGGTTCCTTTTGGGATTGGTTATTTGCAATTATGAAATTTTGAATTTTCGTCAGTCAAAAGCTTATGAGCATAGGTGTCCAATTTAAGCGTATTTCATATAAGAACTAAATTATTAAACATCAAGGTCATTGGGCCATGTGGTTCTAGAATCGTTAGCGCATAAATGATAATTCGAGCTCTGTTGCATCGAGTAGTACTTAAAGTTGCTTAGGCTATGACTGATGATGATGACTTACATTTCGAAAGTTTCATACCATTAAGAGAACTTACTTCGTTTGGGTGAAGCTAGATTAGATTGGTTCAGAGAAATGTTTTCTAGTTGTCAATGCTGGTTCAAAATGTAAAAACTTGGGACTTTTGGAAGGTTACGAAAACTCTTGAAATTCCGCAAGTGTTAAAGTGTAAGTGATGACCTGGTAAGTTAGAGCTTAGCATTACGACTTAAATAGGAATTATGACGTTTGACGTTGTGAGTATAATGAAATTCGAGGTTGAATTTCTTTTAATGGGAAGAAGATGTTATATCCTGGTCCCAAATTGGTCTTAAGGTTGATTTTGATGAATACAGCTGATGCTCTAGAAATTTGATCACTTGGTGAGACTTCAAGGTTTAACGATGATTTAATTGTATAAATGGAGAAATGTAGAGATAGCATTTACAACTGGCGAAGATTCTAATTTAAGATTATAAATCTTAGATGTATTTTTGGTTGGCGAATTCAAGTGAGTTTAAAGTTAAATGTTATGACGGGGGATGAGATCAGACACCATTAAGTGCAGAAATCTAGTAACACAAAGTTTCGAGTTATGGTTTATCAGTGGATTAAAGTCTGTTAAATGCATATCACACATTCTGTGCTTTAAGGTCTTTGGGTGCATGTACTTATCAAGTCGCTTGAAATTATATCCGAATTAGATTGTGAACCATTTAGATGGATGTAGCTGTGTAGTACACTTGAGGTGTTAAGCTGTTGGTTATCAGAGACCAAACATGATTAAGATCAGCTATGCAAGGAACACCAAATTTCGAGGACGAAATTTCTTTAAGTGGGGGATATTGTAATACCCCGAACACTAAAAATACTTTTAACAACTCAAAACTTTTAGCAACGAACTATTACCTAGCATTGGTATATTATTTTGAGCGGATTATAGCGTCAAATCTGGGGAGACACTATAACTAAAATCTTTGGTGACAATTTTAGAATCATAAGAAAAATTTAGCGATAACAGATATTATTGATATTGATTAATGTCTTTGGCAAGGATTATCATTAACTAATATTTTTTTTGGAAACCTTTAGCGATAATTTTATATATATAGTTAGCATCGATATTGTATTAGCAACTTTTAGTTACGAAATAGTGAAGAGGGTTAGCGTAACAACCTTTAATAAATTTGCTAACATATGGTTCGTCGTAAGTAATTTATTTTGGACTATTTTCGATATAATAAATGGGGTTAGAAATTTTAGCGACAAAAGGGGCTTGTAAGTTTTCTTTGCAATTCTAACTAGGGTTTTCACCCCCATGTAAATATATGTATAAAAGATATAGTAATGGGCAGCCACCTTAGCCGTCAGACTCATCCTGTGGGAGATATCAGGAGGTAGATGAGAGCTCGAAATAGGGATCCTCCGGGCAAAATTTTCGGCAATCAATCGCAATTCGGTAAGCTTTCTCTTGGCCTTTTCTCTCTTAGATTTCAGAATTCAGTTAAATTTTGTTAGTGTATTGTATATTTATGACCACAGATATATACACTGTTGGGTACGAGAACCTGTGATGAAGGGGTAAATCGGTGAGGGTTTTAATGAGTTTCGCATTATACCGTGAGAGTGCCGGGTAGGGTGAGTGCATAGTGGTCACGGGGGGTACGGGTTGGAGCCGTGAAAGGCCATGGAGGTGTCGGGGTTATGACTTACGGCACCGCAAGGATCACATGAAGGTAGAAGCAAACCCAGTAGCTGCGGCTGAGATAGAGAGCAGGTTGGACGTGGTGTTATGGCCAGTGTCATGGAGCATTAAGGGCTGTCATGGGGCAGTCGTAGGTAGTGTCACCGTGTGTGCATGATGGTGAGTGCAAATGACAGAGAAAATGGATAGGGAAAGGGCTGCCATGGGGCAGCCGTACAAGCGCTGTGAAGAGGTTTGATTTTTGGGTAACGGCATAGAAGAGGAAGGATTACCGTAATGGACAGCCATGATGCCGTGTTGTGGCTGTGTTTTTTTATGGTGTTTAGTGGATGTAAAACTGGAAAAAAAAATGAAGGGGAAGGTGGCTGCCATGGTGGGCAGCCATGGTGCTGTGCCATGAGTAGGTTTATTTGGTGTTTAAGTAGGTGAAGAAGTGGAAAAAGGGAAAGGGAAGGTGACTGCATGGTGGGCAGCTGTGGTGCTGTGCCGTGAGTGTGTTTGTATGGTGTTTAAGTAGGTGTAGAAGTGGAAAAAGGGAAGGGAAAGGTGGCTGCCATGGTGGGCAGCCATAGTGTTGTGCGTGAGTGGGTTATGTGAAGGAAAAGATGGTGGGTTTAATTGTAGGAGTTGGAGGAACAAGTTACATAAATATGAAGATATGTGTGTGTATTAGTGAGTTGCAAATTGTGTAGTGGGTATTAGAGTGCAAATCTAGTGTTTACAAATGAGTGTTAGGAGTGCAAGTGGGTGTGATAGAGTGCCCTGTCTGCGTGAGAGAATGGAAAGGGGAAAGACCCACTATCATGAGGCTGTGGGTGTGAGAAGAATGGGGTTTTGTTAATATATATACATGTGTGGGTGTGGAGTTTAGATATGTAGATATGGCAGTGTGAAGTTGTTGTGTGGTTGAGTTTTGCATGTGAGGTAGTTCGGGTGAAAGATTCTGTATTATGAAGGAGAAGAAGATAGTGGCAGAGAGAGGTAAAAGCTTAAGTCTAAATTGAACTCAAAAGTGTCGCAAAAAAGCTATCATATTCCAGCAGTCTCTTTTCGAATTTTTAAAAAATTTAGAATATTATTCGGACAAAACTTAAAGAAGTAACTTATATTAATTTTCTAATGCCAAAACCAACCCTCAATGAATACGCTCGAAAACATTCTCCAGCTTCTTCCAATGTTTGAAAGGTTGGTCCTAGATACGGATCACTAACATCTACGGGGGTGCCGGAGCTCGACACGAAATCGGACATTGTGAAACAAGACCTATGTAGAAATAGAATACGCTTAGTATCTCAAAATTATCTTGACAAATAGACCGATTTAGGATTCCATATACATAATGTCAAAAGTGTCTCCCATTTTGCTAATTATATATTTACTGAACATAACAAATTAAAATTACTAAGATCTACACACAGTAAAATTTCAGATTTTTCGGAGCTCGATAAGCATGCTAAGTAATTTTATTCTTAAAAGAGATTTCGGTGCATTTTTTTAAATAGCAAATTAAGTTATTAAATTATGATACTTTTATAATAGTCTTACGTAGCTATGATAATGTATATTCCAGAATTTCAAAAGTTTTGAAAGTCGTTTGCTATTTTTAGCGTTCTTAGTAGTGTAGCGCCCGAACGGATATAGCGTAGCGCTTTATTATCACGAAAGTTATTAAATTATTTCTAATGACTCTTTTTGGCTATATCTGGGTGGATAAGGTACTTTAGGCATTGGGGCAAATAGGTAATTATACATAAGTCGGGGGACGGTTGGGTAAAGTTTTACTCATCTAAAAGAAATATAATACCTAAACGTACCCGAGCGACAGTAAATGACATCCGTATGATTTGTTATTTAGGTTTTGATAGTCAAGAGCTAGGAGGGACTGTTGATCGAGCTCAAGAACCAATTACTGAGCAAGGTAAGTACTCTTGCCATATTCCTCCGTATACCCTATTTTTTGTCTATGTATATGTACAAATGAATTGTTGTTTAAAGCCTTTCGCACGCTACTGCTTTTGTGTAAATTGTTTGATGAGAAAATACATCGAAATGCCATGGAATTTTTTCTATGAATAGTGTTTTAAAGTTGGCTTATATATGTTGAATGAGACGGTACCCTGGCTTGGTTGTTGCGCCCCATATCCACAGGGGAAAGTTGGATTGTTGGGTCCTGGTCAATGGGACGATACGTTGACACACAGTACTGTTGCTCGTGGTGCGCCCTTGCGTCCACAACAATATGTATCCCGGACGAAGGAGGGATTGTGGGCCTTAGTCAGGGGGCGCATACCCTGACCGAATTATATTTATCCCGGGTGGAGTAGGGATTGTGGGCCCTAGTCAGGGGGAATGTATGCTGACCGCAACATACCTATGTTATGATGAACTGTGATAGTTGTTATGAGCCTTCTTGATGTCATGCATCGTTACTGTGAATCTTGGATGAATTGCTTTCGTAAAGTAGATATATGTATAATATCTCTTGTGAAAATATTTCTCAGTTTAAATTTGAAGAAAACCTTGGCATGCTTTTATGAATCCCAAAACCTATTTTAGGGATATGGTATGTGTACTTCCTGAGCCCCAAGCTCACCCTGTTTTATAAATGTTTTCAGGCTATCAACTAGATGAACATGAGTATTGCGAGGGAAATGAGAATGAAGCCGCGGGAGATGCTCGTTAGGAAGTTGTTTAAGCCCTTGAGAAATTGTAGAACTGCCAGTTATTTATTTGAATTCTTCGTAGCTTAATTTTAGGAGGTTTCTTTAAAATAAATGCTATCGGTCTCTTTGGAGGATTTCAGTAGAGATGATTTGGGAAAGAGTTGGAAGGGCATCTTTAGAAATTCATGTTATGGTGTTAGTTAATGTATGATTTTAGAATTGTGTACAGGTTTTAGCGAGTAAGGCCTGGCAGAGCCCTAAATTGGATTCTATTCGGTCTGCGGCCGGTCACGTGCCTAGCTCGCGGGCCTGCCCGTGGGTTCGGGTCGTGACAGAAATGGTATCAGAGCATTACGGTCTTGGGATATTAGAGCTTAAGTAATTATCCCGCTGGTTAGGTTACATTATTTGCAGACTTGTAACTAGGCTGACGAAAGTGAAGGCAGAACTCAAGATTTGATCCTTCAGAATGAAAGTCATATGTGAGAAATTCTTTGTACCTCAGTGCAGCATAGGGTTGCAGTTAAACTTGCTACTACTAAGTAGACCGTGCGAAAGCATATATTGTGGTACGTTATCTAAAAAGTGTAGCAGAAGCATGATGATTAGGAAATTAAATATCTGGTTGAGTTGGAGTGGAGTAAGTATAGTGAGTGAGCATCGTACTAGCTGAGCCAGAACTATTTCGTGGTTGAGTAATAATATCTGGTTGGTTAGATTATAAAATCTTAGGTTATAATCTGAGCCTTATAGTACAATGAAATGTTGGAAGTTGTGATGGACCTTATTTAAGCTGCTATTGATGTTCTTGACTCGTATTTTGGGAGGCTATTAAAGCTGCTACGATTGTGAATGTTGTCTCTTGATGTTAAAAGGTTTTTGACTTTTGAAAATGATGTTGTCTCTTGAGGTTATCAAGGGTTCCTTTTGGGATTGGTTATTTGCAATTATGAATTTTTGAATTTTCGTCAGTCAAAAGCTTATGAGCATAGGTTTCCAATTTAAGCGTATTTCATATAAGAACTAAATTATTAAACATCAAGGTCACTGGGCCATGTGGTTCTAGAATCGTTAGCGCGTAAATGATAATTCGAGCTCTGTTGCATCGAGTAGTAATTAAAGTTGCTTAGGCTATGACTGATGATGATGACTTACATTTCGAAAGTTTCATACCATTAAGAGAACTTACTTCGTTTGGGTGAAGCTAGATTAGATTGGTTCGGAGAAATGTTTTCTAGTTGTCAATGCTGGTTCAGAATGTAGAAACTTGGGACTTTTGGAAGGTTACGAAAACTCTTGAAATTCCGCAAGTGTTAAAGTGTAAGTGATGACCTGGTAAGTTAGAGCTTAGCATTACGACTTAAATAGGAATTATGACGTTTGACGTTGTGAGTATAATGAAATTCGAGGTTGAATTTCTTTTAATGGGAAGAAGATGTTATAACCTGGTCCCAAATTGGTCTTAAGGTTGATTTTGATGAATACAGCTGATGCTCTAGAAATTTGATCACTTGGTGAGACTTCAAGGTTTAACGATGATTTAATTGTATAAATGGAGAAATGTAGAGATAGCATTTACAACTGGCGAAGATTCTAATTTAAGATTATAAATCTTAGATGTATTTTTGGTTGGCGAATTCAAGTGAGTTTAAAGTTAAATGTTATGACGGGGGATGAGATCAGACACCATTAAGTGCAGAAATCTAGTAACACAAAGTTTCGAGTTATGGTTTATCAGTGGATTAAAGTCTGTTAAATGCATATCACACATTCTGTGCTTTAAGGTCTTTGGGTGCATGTACTTATCAAGTCGCTTGAAATTATATCCGAATTAGATTGTGAACCATTTAGATGGATGTAGCTGTGTAGTACACTTGAGGTGTTAAGCTGTTGGTTATCAGAGACCAAACATGATTAAGATCAGCTATGCAAGGAACACCAAATTTCGAGGACGAAATTTCTTTAAGTGGGGGATATTGTAATACCTCGAACACTAAAAATACTTTTAACAACTCAAAACTTTTAGCAAAGAACTATTACCTAGCATTGGTATATTATTTTGAGCGGATTATAGCGTCAAATCTGGGGAGACACTATAACTAAAATCTTTGGCGACAATTTTAGAATCATAAGAAAAATTTAGCGATAACAGATATTATTGATATTGATTAATGTCTTTGGCAAGGATTATCATTAACTAATATTTTTTTCGGAAACCTTTAGCGATAATTTTATATATATAGTTAGCATCGATATTGTATTAGTAACTTTTAGTTACGAAATAGTGAAGAGGGTTAGCGTAACAACCTTTAATAAATTTGCTAACATATGGTTCGTCGTAAGTAATTTATTTTGGACTATTTTCGATATAATAAATGGGGTTAGAAGTTTTAGCGACAAAAGGGGCTTGTAAGTTTTCTTTGCAATTCTAACTAGGGTTTTCACCCCCATGTAAATATATGTATATAAGATATAGTAATGGGCAGCCACGCTGAGCCGTCAGACTCATCCTGTGGGGGATATCAGGAGGTAGACGAGAGCTCGAAATAGGGATCCTCCGGGCAAATTTTCCGGCGATCAATCGCAATTTGGTAAGCTTTCTCTTGGCCTTTTCTCTCTTAGATTTCAGAATTCAGTTAAATTTTGTTAGTGTATTGTATATAAATGACCACGGATATATACACTGTTGGGTGCGAGAACCTGTGACGAAGGGGGTAAATCGCTGAGTGTTTTAATGAGTTTAGCATTATACCGTGAGAGTGCGGGGTCGGGTGAGTGCATAGTGGTCATGGGGGGTACGGGTTGGAGCCATGAAAGGCCATGGATGTGTCGGGGTTATGACTTACGGCACTGCAAGGATCACATGAAGGTAGAAACAAACCCAGTAGCTGCGGCCGAGATAGAGAGCAGGTTGGACGTGGTGTTATGGCCAGTGTCATGGAGCATTAAGGACTGTCATGGGGCAGTCGTAGGGTCACAGTGTGTGCATGATGGTGAGCGCAAATGACAGAGAAAATGGATAGGGAAAGGGCTGCCATGGGGCAGCCATACAAGCGCTGTGAAGAAGTTTGATTTGCGGGTAACGGCATAGAAGAGGAAGGATTACTGTAATGGACAGCCATGATGCCGTGTTGTGGCTGTGTTTATATGGTGTTTAGTGAATGTAAAAGTGGAAAAAAAAATGAAGGGGAAGGTGGCTGCCATGGTGGGCAGCCATGGTGCTGTGCCATGAGTATGTTTATATGGTGTTTAAGTAGGTGTAGGAGTGGAAAAAGGGAAAGGGAAGGTGACTGCATGGTGGGCAGCTATGGTGCTATGCCGTGAGTGTGTTTATATGGTGTTTAAGTAGGTGTAGAAGTGGAAAAAGGGAAAAGGAAGGTGACTGCATGGTGGGCAGCTATGGTGCTGTGCCGTGAGTGTGTTTATATTGTGTTTAAGTAGGTGTGGAAGTGGAAAAAGGGAAGGGAAAGGTGGCTGCCATGGTGGGCAGCCATAGTGTTGTGCGTGAGTGGGTTCTGTGAAGGAAAAGATGGTGGGTTTAATTGTAGGAGTTGGAGGAACAAGTTACATAAATATGAAGATATGTGTGTGTATTAGTGAGTTGCAAATTGTGTAGTGGGTATTAGAGTGCAAATCTAGTGTTTACAAATGAGTGTTAGGAGTGCAAGTGGGTGTGATAGAGTGCCCTATGTGCGTGAGAGAATGGAAAAGGGAAAGACCCACTATCATGAGGCGGTGGGTGTGAGAAAGAATGGAGTTTTGTTAATATATATACATGTGTGGGTGTGGAGTTTAGAGACATAGATATGGCTGTGTGAAGTTGTGGTGTGGGTGAGTTTTGCATGTGAGGTAGTTCGGATGAAAGATTCTGTATTATGAAGGAGAAGAAGATAGTAGCAGAGAGAGGTAAAAGCTTCAGGCTAAATTGAACTCAAAAGTGTCGCTAAAAAGCTATCCAATTCCATCAGTCTCTTTTTGAATTTTAAAAATATTTTAGAATAATATTTGGACAAAACTCAAAGAAGTAACTTATACTAATTTTGAAAGATCTACACACGGTAAAAGTTTTTGATTTTTCTGAGCTCGATAAGCATGCTAAGTAATTTTATTCTTAAAAGAGATTTTGGTGCATTTTTAAATAGTAAATTAAGTTATTAAATTATGATAATTTTATAATAGTCTTACGTAGCTATGATAATGTATATTCCAGAATTTCAAAAGTTTTGAAAGTGGTTTGCTATTTTTAGTGTTCTTAGTTGTGTAGCGCCCGAACGGATATAGCGTAGCGCTTTATTATCACGATAGTTATTAAATTATTTCTAATGACTCTTTTAGGTTATATCTGGGTGGATAAGGTACTTTAGGCATTGGGGGCAAATAGGTAATTATACATAAGTCGGGGGACGGTTGGGTAAAGTTTTACTCATATAAAAGAAACATAATACCTAAACGTGCCCGAGCGACAGTAAATGACATCCGTATGATTTGTTATTAGGTTTTGATAGTCAAGAGTTAGGAGCGACTGTTGATCGAGCTCAAGAACCAATTACTGAGCAAGGTAAGTACTCTTGCCATATTCCTCCGTATACCCTATTTTTCGTCTATGTATATGTACAAATCAGTTGTTGTTTAAAGCCTTTCGCACGCTACTGCTTTTGTGTAAATTGTTTGATGAGAAAATACATCGAAATGCCATGGAATGTTTTCTATGAATAGTGTTTTAAAGTTGGCTTATATATGTTGAATGAGACGGTACCCTGGCTTGGTTGTTGTGCCCATATCCACGGGAAAAAGTTGGATTGTTGGGTCCTGGTCAACGGGACGATACGTTGATGCACAGTACTGTTACTCGTGGTGCGCCCTTGCGACCACAACAGTATGTATCCCGGATGATGGAGGGATTATGGACCCTAGTTGGGGGGGCGCATACCCTGACCGAATTATATTTATCCCGGGTGGAGTAGGGATTGTGGGCCCTAGTCAGGGGGAATGTACGCTGACCGCAACATACCTATGTTATGATGAACTGTGATAGTTGTTATGAGCCTTCTTGATGTCATGCATCGTTACTGTGAATCTTGGATGAATTGCTTTCATAAAGTAGATATATGTATAATATCTCTTGTGAAAATATTTATCATTTTAAATTTGAAGAAAACCTTGGCATGTTTTTATGAATCCCAAAACCTATTTTAGGGATATGGTATGTGTACTTACTGAGCCCCAAGCTCACCCCATTTCATAAATGTTTTCAGGCGATCAACTAGATGAACATGAGTATTGCGTGGGAAATGAGAATGAAGCCGCGGGAGATGCTCGTTAGGAAGTTGTTTAAGCCCTTGAGAAATTGTAGAACTGCCAGTTATTTATTTGAATTCTTCGTAGCTTAATTTTAGGGGGTTTCTTTAAAATAAATGCTATCGGTCTCTTTGGAGGATTTCAGTAGAGATGATTTGGGAAAGAGTTGTAAGGGCATCTTTAGAAATTCATGTTATGGTGTTAGTTAATGTATGATTTTAGAATTGTGTACAGGTTTTAGCGAGTAAGGGTTGGCAGAGCCCTAAATTGGAGTCTATTGGGTCTGCGGCCGGTCACGTGCCTAGCTTGCAGGCCTACCCGTGGGTTCGGGTCGTGACAGAAATGGTATCAGAGAATTATGGTTTTGGGATATTAGAGCTTAAGTAATTATCCCGCTGGTTAGGTTACATTATTTGCAGACTTGTAACTAGGCTGACGAAAGTGAAGGCAGAACTCAAGATTTGATCCTTCCGAGTGAAAGTCATATGTGAGAAATTCTTTGTACCTCAGTGCAGCATAGGGTTGCAGTTAAACTTGCTACTACTAAGTAGACCGTGCGAAAGCATATATTGTGGTACGTTATCTAAAAAGTGTAGCAGAAGCATGATGATTAGGAAATTAAATATCTGGTTGAGTTGGAGTGGAGTAAGTATAGTGAGTGAGCATCGTACTAGCTGAGCCATAACTATTTCAAGGTTGAGTAAAAATATCTGGTTGGTTAGATTATAAAATCTTAGGTTATAATTTGAGCCTTATAGTACAATTAAATGTTTGAAGTTGCGATGGACCTTATTTAAGCTGCTATTGATGTTCTTGACTCGTATTTTGGGAGGCTATTAAAGCTGCTACGATTGTGAATGTTGTCTCTTGATGTTAAAAGGTTTTTGACTTTTGAAAATGATGTTGTCTCTTGAGGTTATCAAGGGTTCCTTTTGGGATTGGTTATTTGCGATTATGAATTTTTGAATTTTCGTCAGTCAAAAGCTTATGAGCATAGGTTTCCAATTTAAGCGTATTTCATATAAGAACTAAATTATTAAACATCAAGGTCATTGGGCCATGTGGTTCTAGAATCGTTAGCGCGTAAATGATAATTCCAGCTATGTAGCATCGAGTAGTAATTAAAGTTGCTTAGGCTATGACTGATGATGATGACTTACATTTCGAAAGTTTCATACCATTAAGAGAACTTACTTCGTTTGGGTGAAGCTAGATTAGATTGGTTCGGAGAAATGTTTTCTAGTTGTCAATGCTGGTTCAGAATGTAGAAACTTGGCACTTTTGGAAGGTTACGAAAACTCTTGAAGTTCCGCAAGTGTGAAAGTGTAAGTGATGACCTGGTAAGTTAGAGCTTAGCATTACAACTTAAATAGGAATTATGACCTTTGACGTTGTGAGTATAATGAAATTCGAGGTCGAATTTATTTTAATGGGAAGAAGATGTAATATCCTGGTCCCAAATTGGTCTTAAGGTTGATTTTGATGAATACAGCTGATGCTCTAGAAATTTGATCACTTGGTGAGACTTCAAGGTTTAACGATGATTTAATTGTATAAATGGAGAAATGTAGAGATAGCATTTACAACTGGCAAAGATTCTAATTTAAGATTATAAATCTTAGATGTATTTTTGGTTGGCGAATTCAAGTGAGTTTAAAGTTAAATGTTATGACGGGGGATGAGATCAGACACCATTAAGTGTAGAAATCTTGTAACACAAAGTTTCGAGTTATGGTTTTTCAGTGGATTAAAGTCTGTTAAATGCATATCACACATTCTGTGCTTTAAGGTCTTTGGGTGCATGTACTTATCAAGTCACTTGAAATTATATCCGAATTAGATTGAACCATTTAGATGGATGTAGCTGTGTAGTACACTTGAGGTGTTAAGCTGTTGGTTATCAGAGATCAAACATGATTAAGATCAGCTATGCAAGGAACACCAAATTTCGAGGACGAAATTTCTTCAAGTGGGGGATATTGTAATACCCCGAACCCTAAAAATACTTTTAACAACTCAAAACTTTTAGCAATGAACTATTACCTAGCATCGGTATATTATTTTGAGCGGATTATAGCGTCAAATCTGGGGAGACACTATAACTAAAATCTTTGGCGACAATTTTAGAATCATAAGAAAAATTTAGCGATAACAGATATTATTGATATTGATTAATGTCTTTGGCAAGGATTATCATTAACTGATATTTTTTTCGGAAACCTTTAGAGATAATTTTATATATATAATTAGCATCGATATTGTATTGGCAACTTTTAGTTACGAAATAATGAAGAGGGTTAGCGTAACAACCTTTAATAAATTTGCTAACATATGGTTCGTCGTAAGTAATTTATTTTGGACTATTTTCGATATAATAAATGGGGTTAGAAGTTTTAGCGACAAAAGGGGCTTGTAAGTTTTCTTTGCAATTCTAACTAGGGTTTTCACCCCCATGTAAATATATGTATATAAGATATAGTAATGGGCAGCCACCCTGAGCCGTCAGACTCATCCTGTGGGAGATATCTGGAGGTAGACGAGAGCTCGAAATAGGGATCCTCCGGGCAAATTTTCCGGCGATCAATAGCAATTCGGTAAGCTTTCTCTTGGCCTTTTCTCTCTTAGATTTCAGAATTCAGTTAAATTTTGTTAGTGTATTGTATATAAATGACCACGGATATATACACTGTTGGGTGCGAGAACCTGTGACGAAGGGGGTAAATCGCTGAGTGTTTTAATGAGTTTAGCATTATACCATGAGAGTGTGGGGTAGGGTGAGTGCATAGTGGTCACGGGGGGTACGGGTTGGAGCCATGAAAGGCCATGGATGTGTCGGGGTTATGACTTACGGCACCGCAAGGATCACATGAAGGTAGAAGCAAACCCAGTAGCTGCGGCCGAGATAGAGAGCAGGTTGGACGTGGTGTTATGGCCTGTGTCATGGAGCATTAAGGGCTGTCATGGGGCAGTCGTAGGGTCACAGTGTGTGCATGATGGTGAGTGCAAATGACAGAGAAAATGGATAGGGAAAGGGCTGCCATGGGGCAGCCGTACAAGCACTGTGAAGAGGATGGCTAGGGAAAGGGCTGCCATGGGGCAGCCGTACAAGCGCTGTGAAGAGGTTTGATTTGCGGGTAACGGCATAGAAGAGGAAGGATTACCGTAATGGACAGCCATGATGCCGTGTTGTGGCTGTGTTTATATGGTGTTTAGTGGATGTAAAAGTGGAAAAAAAAAGAAGGGGAAGGTGGCTGCCATGGTGGGCAGCCATGGTGCTGTGCCATGAGTATGTTTATATGGTGTTTAAGTAGGTGTAGAAGTGGAAAAAGGGAAAGGGAAGGTGACTGCATGGTGGGCAGCTATGGTGCTGTGCCGTGAGTGTGTTTATATGGTGTTTAAGTAGGTGTAGAAGTGGAAAAAGGGAAAGGGAAGGTGACTGCATGGTGGGCAGCGATGGTGCTGTGCCGTGAGTGTGTCTATATGGTGTTTAAGTAGGTGTAGAAGTGGAAAAAGGGAAGGGAAAGGTGGCTGCCATGGTGGGCAGCCATAGTGTTGTGCGTGAGTGGGTTATGTGAAGGAAAAGATGGTGGGTTTAATTGTAGGAGTTGGAGGAACAAGTTACATAAATATGAAGATATGTGTGTGTATTAGTGAGTTGCAAATTGTGTAGTGGGTATTAGAGTGCAAATCTAGTGTTTACAAATGAGTGTTAGGAGTGCAAGTGGGTGTGATAGAGTGCCCTGTGTGCGTGAGAGAATGGAAAGGGGAAAGACCCACTGTCATGAGGCGGTGGGTGTGAGAAAGAATGTGGTTTTGTTAATATATATACATGTGTGGGTGTGGAGTTTAGAGATATAGATATGGCTGTGTGAAGTTGTTGTGTGGGTGAGTTTTGCATGTGAGGTAGTTCGGATGAAAGATTCTGTATTATGAAGGAGAAGAAGATAGTGGCAGAGAGAGGTAAAAGCTTCAGTCTAAATTGAACTCAAGTGTCGTTAAAAAGCTATCCTATTCCATCAGTCTCTTTTTGAATTTTAAAAATATTTTAGAATATTATTTGGACAAAACTCAAACAAGTAACTTATACTAATTTTGAAAGATCTACACACAGTAAAAGTTTCTGATTTTTCGGAGCTCGATAAGCATGCTAAGTAATTTTATTCTTAAAAGAGATTTCGGTGCATTTTTAAATAGTAAATTAAGTTATTAAATTATGATACTTTTATAATAGTCTTACGTAGCTATGATAATGTATTTTCCAGAATTCAAAAGTTTTGAAAGTCGTTTGCTATTTTTAGCGTTCTTAGTAATGTAGCGCCCGAACGGATATTGCGTAGCGCTTTATTATCACGATAGTTATTAAATTATTTCGAATGACTCTTTTAGGTTAAATCTGGGTGGATAAGGTGCTTTAGGCATTGGGGGAAAATAGGTAATTATACATAAGTCGGGGGACGGTTGGGTAAAGTTTTACTCATCTAAAAGAAAGATAATACCTAAACGTGCCCGAGCGACAGTAAATGACATCCATATGATTTGTTATTTAGGTTTTGATAGTCAAGAGCTAGGAGCGACTGTTGATCGAGCTCAAGAACCAATTACTGAGCAAGGTAAGTACTCTTGCCCTATTCCTCCGTATACCCTGTTTTTTGTCTATGTATATGTACAAATGAATTGTTGTTTAAAGCCTTTCGCACGCTACTGCTTTTGTGTAAATTGTTTGATGAGAAAATACATAAAAATGCCATGGAATGTTTTCTATGAATAGTGTTTTTAAAGTTGGCTTATATATGTTGAATGAGACGGTACCCTGGCTTGGTTGTTGCGCCCCATATCCACTGGGAAAAGTTGGATTGTTGGGTCCTGGTCAACGGGACGATACGTTGACGCACAGTACTGTTGTTCGTGGTGCGCCCTTGCGTCCACAACGATATGTATCTTGGACGAATGAGGGATTGTGGGCCCTAGTCCGGGGGGGGCGCATACCCTGACCGAATTATATTTATCCCTGGTGGAGTAGGGATTGTGGGCCCTTGTCGGGGGGGAATGTACGCTGACCGCAACATACCTATGTTATGATGAACTGTGATAGTTGTTATGAGCCTTCTTGATGTCATGCATCGTTACTGTGAATCTTGGATGAATTGCTTTCATAAAGTAGATTTATGTATAATATCTCTTGTGAAAATATTTATCAGTTTAAATTTGAAGAAAACCTTGGCATGTTTTTATGAATCCCAAAACCTATTTTAGGGATATGATATGTGTACTTACTGGGCCCCAAGCTCACCCCGTTTTATAATTGGTTTCAGGCGATCAACTAGATGAACATGAGTATTGCGAGGGAAATGAGAATGAAGCCATGGGAGATGCTCGTTAGGAAGTTGTTTAAGCCCTTGAGAAATTGTAGAACTGCCAGTTATTTCTTTGAATTGTTCGTAGCTTAATTTTAAGAGGTTTCTTTAAAATAAATGCTATCGGTCTCTTTGGAGGATTTCAGTAGAGATGATTTGGGAAAGAGTTGTAAGGGCATCTTTAGAAATTCATGTTATGGTGTTAGTTAATGTATGATTTTAGAATTGTGTACAGGTTTTAGCGAGTAAGGCCTGGCAGAGCCCTAAATTGGAGTCTATTGGGTCTGCGGTCGGTCATGTGCCTAGCTCGCGGGCCTGCCCGTGGGTTCGGGTCGTGACAGAATATGTGACCAAATGTAATATTTAGTGATGGATTTTTGTCTGTCGCTAAAATTCTATCACTAACAACCCTTCTTACTGTAGTAAAATCGATTTAAATCGTCGATTGACAATCAGATGTCTATATACCGGAAACCCCAAATCGATTTGACAAGGTCTAGACGTGTAAAGAAATTTTGTATGCTGCCGCAACCCCAAAATAGATTGGAAAGGGTCGACATATGAGATGAAAATGATTTTGACCATCACTGAAGCCCTCAAATCGATTTGAAAGGTCGCCGAAAAAAATAAGAGAAACATTGAACATTATCAGAGCCCTCGAATCAATTTAAAACTGTCAATGAACAAAGTGAAAACCTAAATAATAGCTTGAGCCAACAACACTTTGAACCTGTTGGGCTTTCACTAAGAGAAAAACCATTTTTTGCAATGGTTTTTTAGCGGCGGAAGAGATTCCGTCGCTAAATGAACTTATATCGACGGAAAATTCCGTCGGTAAATACTATTACCGATGAAATCAACCATCGAAAAATGTTTTTGGCGACGACTTTTGCCGGCAATCTTTTAGCAATGATACTTCCGTAGCTAAAAATATTTTAGGAAATTATTTTTTTTGAGGATTTAATAAAAACATTTAAGCGACGGAATGACACCGTTACTAAAAAATTATGTCTGTAAAAGTCGTAATGCGACCTTCACCGATGGACTTTTAGCGAAGGTGTCATTCCATCGCTAAAAGTCCTTGATAGTAACACCCTCAGATCTAGTTTTTTTTCTCTCTGTCTGCCGTTCCCACTGCCATTCGAGTCGTCCACGGTGACCCACTTTCGGCGCCTCTGGCAACACCCATCCTCTCCCCGTCGCTACGTTACCAAGCCCTTCACCTCCACTGCCGCAATGCCACCATACCTCCACTGCCGCAACGCCACCAATGGCGCAACCCTTCACTTCCGCCGGCAAGAATTACCTGTCTTCTTCATTAGAAGGTAAGTCCACTAGCAGATATTTTTTTCTTCCCAAAATTTTTTAATCTGTTGTATGTATGTGAGTTATTAGAATTAAATGTTTGTTTAGGTTTAAAATTAAAGCTACGGGTCAAAAACTATTGCCAGTACTGATCATTACAAAAAATATGTAGTAACATTTTAATACTTGGTTCATATTGTGTTTTTATACTCGGTTCATATATATAGTTTTGATGATATTTTCTGCCAAATTATTGTTTTTAATGTGTTAATTTCTTTGCAATTTATCTATACAAAGTCAGTTATGGATAGAATACGGGCTATTCGTGGCCGAGGTGGACGTCGAGCTGTCTCCTCCCTGGTGGGTCCCACCTCGTCATTGCCCATTGATGAAGAGGCATAGAATTCTTATGTACAACTGACAGGGCCCCAGCTCCAGCTCCAGCTCTAGCCTCAGTCCCAGCCCCAACCCCAACCCCAACCCCAGCGGTCGTACTAGCCCGACGCCGATTCCTCCTACACGCGCGTTGATTCTCCTTCTTCTGTGGGTTCTACTTAAGGTATAGTTGATAACGGTGTTTAGTCAATTTTTGCTAGCCTTACATTTAAATTGTATCAATGTCGGTGTTTTGTAGGATCTCGACGAGGTCGTGGCCCGACACGCGGGGTATGCATTAACCCCCAGCGTAAACAGAGAGTACGCTCACCCAGGAGGGCCAGTAAGTAAAAAAATCACATCATGCCTTATATTTAAATTTTTGGGTGTCTTAATTTATATTTGAATTGTATTAATGTATTTATTTACTTCTTTGGCAGGATCTTGGAGAATCAAGCGAGGACAAAGATCAGCATTCCTGTGAAGGGCCGATTCTTCGAGCCGCGACTGTACTGGAAGGACTGGGATGCCGGGACGAGGGAGTCCCTATGGGCAAAGTGGCTGGTACTGTGAACTATTTTTTTTCTACAACAATATTTGTTTAATTAAAATTTAGTATTTAAATTAATTTGTGTAATTGGATGCCTTGCAGGAGGGGTTCACGTTTGACTCGCCTGATCAGCAGGCGCTGGAGCGACAGGCCAAAAGAACTTTTTAGTGCACTCTTAAGAAAAAAGGAATATCGGAAATTTGAGTGGCTGAAGCTGAAGCAGAATTTTGCATATATCGACAAGAATTACCGCCGATGGCTCCACGACGCATGGGACTGAGCGATGAAGATGCTGCTTGAGGGTGCCCTGATGATGACGTTGAAAAAAAATTTCCCCCACATTGGAGATCTCCGGTTGTATGGCGGCAGATGATTGATTGGTGGGTTACGGATCGAGGCTGGGACTCCAAGAGTAAGAGCGCGACACATAACACACATGAGAAAGTGGCACACGAAGCCATCCGACATAAGAATAAGGTCGAGCACCCAGATCTGGATGAGGATGAGGTCGTAGCTCTGGCGTATAATCAGACGCACATGAGGAAGGAGAACAAGGACGAGGTGCACCGGGTAGGGGACTGTGTTTCTGATATTGCCCAGCGGATCAATGTAAGTTCGAGTCAATTTGTTTAATTTGTTATATTTTTGTCTTTCTATTCAATGTTTGTTGCGTTAATGCCCTAACATATCTTTAAATCATTGTTTTTGTAGGCCTCTATGAACAACTTAGGAGGTCCGAGCAGCTGTCCGGATAACCATCAGCGTTCACAAGTACGAGTACGAGTATTGGGGCGTTGAAGCGATGGCTGGATACACCGGAGGTCGTAAATCGGCCGAAAGGCCGCATATGCTGCCTGCCTAGCACGACTAAATGTGCATGATAGGAACGTCCCCACCCCCCGCTGCCCCACCACAGACACCGAGTGCGCAGCATTTGTTGGACGAGGAGGAAATATGCCGCATTACTATAGTGGTGTTCAGGATGATCAGGGAGTAGGATCAGCAGGGCACTGCTGCTGGACATGCCGAGCCAGCTCCGAATCAGCAGGATCCAGATCCAGGACTTGGTAACCCCTGATGAGCCCCCTCTCGTGCCCTTCCAACTTGTACCCCCTCCCGCTCTCGTGCCCTCCTGTGCCCTCCAGGCTTACACTCTTCTCCCTTCCCCTAACCGATTGTATCCGGTTCCCGGCTTGTACATTTTATTTTTCATTATAGTAAACATTTTTTAAAGTTATATATAGTTGCTTTGTGTCTGTTGTAGGGTTAAATAATTATTGATCGATCATCAATTATTTAACCCTAATGTACATTTGGGGGATTGTGCTTTGTTGTTGAGACTTGAATTTGATTACAGGTTTGGGCATTAAAATTTTTTTGACTTTTAGCAAAGGATTCATTCTGTCGCTAAAGAGGTTCCTAAATCTCAACTTTTAACGACGAAATATTCCATTGGTAAAAAAGGTATTTAGCAACGGATCTTACGTCGCTTGGAACTTTATTCCGTCGCTAAATATTTACCGAATAAATCATTTTTGAAAAAAAAATACGAAAAATACAATTAGCGACAGAATTTCCGTTGTTAATGTATAAAGAATCCTGTCTCTTAAAGTTCAATAGTAGATGACTGATTTTTAAAATTTAGTTGCGAAACTTTTAGCGACGAGCTTTTAAACAAGAGACTTTTAGCGACGAATTTCTCTGTCGCGAAAGGCATAGTGCTGTACGTGAGCACTCTGTGCCTCATCATAAATGGGCAATGATAGGTGGGACCCACTAGGGAGGAGACAGTTCGACGTCCGTCCTGGCCACGAATAGCCCATATTCTTTCCATAACTGACTTCATAAGGATAAATTGCAAGAAAATTAACACATTAAAAATAATAATTTGGCAGAAAATATCATCAGCACTATATATATGAACTGAGTATAAAAACACAATATGAACCAAGTACTAAAATGTTACTACTTATTTTTTGTTATGCTACAACATTACAAGTCAATCATTTTCAGTTTGGGAATCATCAACATCATCTTCATCACTGACTCGTCATCCTTTTTTTGTGAGACTCGTCGTCCTCTTCATCTTCTAATTCATCCTTTTCATCAGTAGACTCAGTTACATCATCTTCAACACTTTCCATGTCTTCTGCATCATCATCTACGACTCCTTCTCTTACATGAAGTGTTAGGAATATCGTCCTCCTCATAGTTCACCTCAGGTAACAAGACAGGTGGTTGGTCGACTTGAAAGGTGTCTTGATCACTGTCATATGTTACAGGCAATTTTTTGGACTTGATAACTGTATAACAATGAGATTTGAGATTTTCGACGTCCTCCGCATAAAAGACTTGTGCAGCTTGACTAGCAAACACAAACGGCTCGTCCGATGTAAGTCTTAACATTGACATCTACAATCTCTTGAGAGCTAACACAGATTCCTCTACTGCATGTGACATCGAACCATGTACACTTGAACACTACCAGGTGATTTAATTTTGGAACCCAAATATGCTAGCTCAACAATCTCATCTAGCTCTCCATAAAAGTCCATGCAATTCTTGTCATAACAGTCACCGTTGACCAAGACTCCACTGTTTTGGATTTGTTTTGTTCGGTCATCATCTTTTACGTTAAACCTAAACCCGTTGATGATATGGCCTCCATGACTTGATGCTTGTTTATTAAGGCCTTGAGCTAGTAATTTCAAGCATGAGTACTTTGGGCCAATTATAGCTAATTAGGGTTGATTAGTACTAATTAGGGTTATTTAGAGCTAATTAGGGTTTAATTGTGCGGATTAGTATTGATTAGGGCTAATTAGGCTTAATTGGGTTATTAGGGTTAATTACGACTAATTAGGCTAACTATAGTCAATTAGGGTCATTAGAGCTAATAAGGGTTTAGTTAGGATTTAGGGTTTAATTAATCTAATTAGGGTTTAATAAGATATGAGTAATTTAATTTGGGTTGATTAGTGTTGATTAGGACTAATTTGGGCTAATTAGGGTTCATTGGATTCTTAGGGTTAATTAAAACTAATTAGGCTAATTAAAGTTAATTAGGGTTAATTGGGTTCATTAGGGTTAATCGGGACTGATTAGGGCTAATTATAGCCAGTGGCGGAGCCACGATGAAATTCTAGGGGGTGCTAAAAATATTACGTTAACCTAATTAACCTAAATTCAACAACCAACCATTCAACTAAATCACAAAAATCTCAATCCAATTGGGTCCCATCCCCCATCAACAATCTCAATTCTCAAATTCTCAATGCACAGTCAACAATCTCAATTCTCAATTCTCAATTCTCAAATGTCCAATGCACACTTCTGGACACGTATGTGTCCGATACCTCTCAGCAGTGTCTGAATGTATTGATTTATTTTTTAATTGCTGGATACCGTGCCGGACACCCCTTGAAGAGGTGCCGAACACCCCTTGAAGTGGTGCTGGACACCCCTTGAAGAAGTGTCCACAAGTATATAGCCAAAATATGACATTTCGGTGTCGGTGTCGATCGAACGCGATGTCCATGTCCGTGCTACCTAACAGATATCTCAATCCAATTGGGTCCCATTCTCCATCAACAATCTCAATTCTCAAATGCTCAATGCACAATTAACAAAATTATATAAAGAATGAAAATTGATATAAAGAAGTTTAACAATTACAACTAAATCATATATATCCTAGAAAGCACCGACACCTCATATTGGGTGTTGGTATTTGTTCTAAATTCCATCTAGATATAGGATGGATATCGTATTTTTTTTTCATGCAAAATAGGGTTCATTTTGAAATGCAATCAAGCCAACATAAGCTTATATTAAGGATTAAGGAAGTACACATTTTAAGATATTAAATTAGCAGGTTTCAAGGGAGATATTGAACCTTCTATTAGGTACATATTTGTGGGCGGAGCTTAAAGCTGAGAAAAATGCTAAGTACTTAAGATGTCGTCCTTTTAGGTTTAATATCGGGTGTGTAGTCTAGAGGACAAAGAAGTTTTTGAAATTTGTGGAGCTTCCCTTGCAGAATTTTAAGAGTGGGTTTAGGTAATTCACTATTGTCCTCATGGAGTCATTCATTATATTGGGCTACTATTAGATCAAGACCCCAACAACTAGTCTTTGACAATCTCAAAGCTTGACGGACTCAAACTATGTTACGGGAAGAAATATGACAAATTTTTTTGTACAAGTTGAATCTCTATAAGAAGAAGTTTACAAAACAAAGCTCAAGTAATTAAGAGAGTAGCATATCGATGACAAGTTAATTATTAGTCTCAAATCATATTGGCCGAGAATAATATCACAACAAACGGTTTCTTAGAGAAATTATTGAGTTGGGATAGTTGCACTCGAGCTATATGAATGTTGTGAATATTGGCTTGAATGAATTTGGGTTGACCGAATCTTCAACCGAAATTCTATACGTTAAGGGTAAGGAAAATTTATGGTGGTATTGAAGTTGTTTGACTAATAAATGCACTAATTTGTTTCCATCGACCAAAGTCCTCGAGACTCTAAGGCTTGTGTATGAGTTTTAAGATATATATAAATATTGATGTCAATGCAGGATGGGCTAGCAACACATACATATGTACCTGTATAGGTACTAAGAATAGTTCGTAATTTACTTGTTTGAATTCACTGACAACCTAATTTATTCTAGACGTCCACACTCCCCTGCCCCAGCTGGCATTTCCGCCACCTCTCCCACCCCTGCTTTGGCGTAACTAAGCTCTGGAGGCTTTCAATAATCCCATTGCGATCCTTTCTTCATAAGGTTGCAGGTTTAATTTTCTATCAGTAAAACATGGGCCATTTGCATCGGCAAAGATGCTTCTGATAGTTTGATAACCTTCCATTTAGTAAGAGCATGGTTAACACTAATACGTCATATGGTCGTAGCTGTCAGCAACTTACATATTACCAATTATGATACTTCAACACAGATAACTTTCATAAAGAACTTTGAGTAAGTTGCACATATTTACTTGGAGTTGCACAGCTCTAAAAATAACACTCTATCAAGAGCTCTTTTCTTTTTTGGTAGTCACTCTCTATCAGGAGTTATAAGCAAATACAGAGAACCGATGGAACAGCTTGAGGTCAAAACTACTTGGAACCACTTTAAGCAACAAGTGAAGCAAAAACTATTTCCAGTACTGATCATTTTGTTTTCATAAGATAAGATTTCGCCGTAAAGTCACCTGTTGCGGGCATCTTGATTTTGCCGTAAACTTGGGTCCTATTCGCAGCCCGCTTCTATGCTTCTATGATCATTTTGTTTTCGTTTTCATAAGATAAGATTTCTCGTAAAAACTATTGCCTGAACCAACCCAAGATAAGATTTTAGACACATACATGAAGGCATGCAAGCATACAAATGTTGAATAATAACGCCCTGGGCTGACTGACCATATATCATGAGACATCGCACATGCTAACACGGAAAAATGGTACTGATGGTGCAATTACTAGAAGCATAGAAGCACACAAACACGCATCATAAAAAGTTTTTCTTTTTTTTTAAAAAAAGGTGTGAAAACCGGCCGGTTGATCAGAACCGATGAGAGCTTGAAAATTTTGGAATTTTAAGTCGAAAACTGACTAGTTAGTCAGCAGGTTTTCAAAGTTATTTTTTTTTTTCGAAAACTCAACATGAAAATTGGTCTACTAGTCAGAGACTCTGGAATTTTTGATTTTTGCATAGTCGAAAGCCGACCACTTAGTCAATCACCTTGACTAACTTAGATGACAAAACTAGCTGGTTTGGCAGCCCAGTTTTGTGCGCGATTTTATGATTTTTTGAACACTTCCAATTCAATCCCACCCCAACCTCTTTCAGATTTTCTTCTCTCTAGGAGTCGTAAATCATGTAATCTATACCTAATCATGCCCCTAGCCTATAATTACCACCAATTTCCTTTAAATTTCTCTCAATTATGCAAAGATATGGAGGAGTAAATGCATACTCGGAAAGGGCATGAAGGGGGGCCCAAGGGAAGATCTCCATATTTTGGCCGAAGAAACGAGCTGATGATTGATCTTTGCTCACTCAGAGCAAAGAACTCACCTCAGCACTCCCTACTTTGTAGAGGAGGTATGCTTGACCCAAATTTTCTTCTAGACGCACACTCTTTCACCTTGCTTCACACACACCTTATGCCCATGCACAGAAGGACTTAAGCATTGGGTTTTTCACGCAATTCCTTCATGAACCGAACAATTCTATAAGTTTTCCTCTTTGTTTTGCAAATTTGCAGCCCCTCCCCATGAATATGCGATGTAGGGGCTCCCCTAACCTTGTGAGACAATGGTGGGCCAAAATCCTCGTTCCCGTTAAGAATAAAGTAGCTGCTACGGGCTTTCGCTCCTTCTTGGATGGGTTGCATGCTTTTATCCCGAATAAGAAACACCTACTGTGCCTTGTCGAGCATTGGTGGGATTCTACTAACACCTTACATATGCTTGTTCAGGTTGGTTACCATCACCCCGTTCGATTTCATGAACATCACTGGTGTTCATTGTCGAGGGAGTCCCGTTTCTTAAGCCCATGATCTCGATAAGGATCAAGACCTCATGGTCCATTTGCTAGGCTATGAACCATCCTTTAAGAAGGGTAGTTCAATACTCTTGGGTTCCATCTAAACTCATTACGACCACACGAATTTATAGGGGTAGAGCCCGTAGCGGTTGATCAGTTCATCCGGGATTTTTTGCTTTACACTCTAGAGGAATGGGGAGGTTCACGCCAAGACAACGGGTTAAGCCGTGGCCTTTCTAAATAGGCTGTAATGGCCAAAATAAGATATCATTCTTCAAAGATTGAATCTGTACACTAAGTTTAGTCATTTAAAAAAACTGAGAGACACATGGCAGCATTATTAGGGGAATAATTTGCATGATAATTCCAGAGAGACAGATGTCATAAATGGACCTTTTTTAAGACCTAACCTTTCATACACAAATTCCACACTCCTTAGTCCAAAACTCCTTCTTTTTCTTACTCCAGGTGACTCTAAAGGTGATGGGTTTGCTGATTGTGCGTCTCCATATAAAGAAAGAATCTATTTTAGTAAAGCTGAGCGTTAGTAGAGCTTGGGGACGGCTCTATCCAGCTGTGGTGCCTTCGGGCCCTTGAAATGATTAAGGAGGTTGGGAGTACTAGTGGGGTAGTCCCGCTCTGGCTTATCTATACCTATTAATGGGTGTTGCGTCCTGGAGGCAGTCTCTTGGCTTCATTAGATTTCGTGATGTTTAGTAGGTACGTCTAAGCTTCTTCATTATTCTATGATAATTTTGTGCTTATTCTAGACATATACTAACATGTGCCATGTTTACTCTCACAGACACTACAAGAAAAAAGGCTTTTAGCGACGGGGATTTAATGTCGCTAAAAGTCCCTCGTATAAAAGCCCGTTACTAATAGTTTGACGACGGAATTTTCAAACCCGTCGTGTAGTATTTAACTTTTTGTGACGGATTTATTTATTAATTAGCAACGAAATATCTGTCACTAATTATATTTTAATTTATTTTCTAATTTGTTAAATTAGTGACAGAATAAATGTTTTAGCAATAGTTGCTAAATAAGATATTTAGCGATTGAATATCCAATCGCTAAAAGGCTGATAGTAGGAACACTTTTAGCGACGGAATTAATCCGTCGCCGAAAGTCATAATTTTTTTTATTTTTCTGTTACCCGGACCTGTAATAAAAATTTCATTTCTCAACAACAACGTGCAATAATCAATACACAAAGAAATATATATAATCAATCATAAAAAATGTTTATTATAAAAAATACTCATTATGTACAGCCAGGAACCGAATACAGCCGGTTAGGGGAGGGGAAAGAGTACAAGCCGAGAGCAAGGGGGAAGCTAGGACTGGGCATGAGAAGGGGCTCATTAGGGGTTGCCGAGTCCCGGATCTGGATCCTACTAATCCGGGGCCGGCTCGGCATGTCCAGCAGTGGTACCCTACTGATCATGCTCCCTGATCATCCTCAACACCACCATAGCAATGCTCTAGATCTCATCATCGTCCAACAGATGCTGAGGAGTCGGTGTCTATGGAGGGGCACCGGGAGGTGAGGACGCTCCTATCTCAGCACGAGTAGACGTGCTAGGCAGGCCGCGTATGCGGCCTTTCAGCCGATTGATGACCTTTGTCGTATCCAGCCATCACTTCAATACCCCCGTACTAGTGGATGCTAATGGCTGTCCAGACTGTTACTTGGACCCCTTAAGTTGTTTTATACGAGGCCTGCAAAAACAGTGATTTAAAGATATGTTAGGGCATTAATTAACACAACAGACATTGAGGATAGAAAGACAAAAAATTAACAACTTAAACAAATTGACTAACATCGATCTGCTGGGAAATATTTGAAATATAGTCGCCCGCCCAGTGCGCCTCGTCCTTGTCTTTCTTCCGCATGTGCGTCTGACTATACGTCAGAGCAACGGACCTCATCCTCCTTTAGATCCGGGTGCTCGACCGCATTCATGTGTCAGACGATGTGGTGTGGTATCGACCCCCCCGTGTGCGTCGGATCTCTCTTCTGTCTATTCTCGGCCTTGCTCTTACTTTTGGCATCCCAGCCTGGATCCACAGCCCACCGATCTATCATCTCCCCCCATACAATCGGAGATACCCAGTGTGGGGAATATCTCGTCATCTCCATCATCGGGGCACCCTCGGGCAGCATCTTCTTCGCCCAATCCCGTGGGTAATTGAGCCATTGGCGGTAATTCTTGCCGATGTAAGCAAAGAAGGCCTGCTGCCCCAGTGCCTACTGATTAGGTGAGTTAAACGTGAACCCCTCCTGTAAGGCATTCAATAACACAAATTAACTACAGAAAACAAACTCTAATTAAACAAATACTATCGCAGAAAAAAAATACTTCACCTACCAGCCACTCTTCCCATAGGGACTCCTTCGAAGCGAAATCCCAGTCCTTTCAGTACAGGCGTGGCTAGAAGAACCGGCCCTTCACAAGAACGCCAATCTTCATCCTCGCCTGATTCTCCAGGATCCTGCCAAAACAGTAAATAAATAAATTAATACAGTTCAAATATAAATTAACACCCTAAAATTTTAAATATAAGGCATGCTGTGATTTTTTTTTACTTACAGGCCCTCCTGGGTGAGCGCAACTCACTGTTTACACTGGGGGTCGATGCGTACCCCACGTGTCGAACCACAGCCTCATTGAGATCGTACAAAACACAATCATTAATACAGTTCAAATCTACTTTAAATCAAAGGCTAGCGAAAATGTACTAAACACCGTTATCAACTATACCTGAGGTAGAACCCACGGAAGAAGGAGAATCAACGCGCGTGTGAGATGAATCTGCGTCGGGCTGGGGCGACGGATGGGGTTGGGGCGACGGGTTGGAGCTGGGGCTCATCTGCTGTACGCAAGCACTCTGTGCCTTGTCATCAATGCGCAATGACGAGGTGGGACCCACCGGGGAAGAAGTAACTCGGCATCCAAACCGGGCACGAATAGCCCGTATCCTATCCATATCTTACTTTGTATAGATAAATTACAAAGACATTAACACATTAAAAATAATAATTTGGCAGAAATTAGGATTTATTAAGATATGTTAGGGCTAATTAGTATTAATTAGGAGTATATTGGGCTAATTATAGCTATTAGGGTTGATTAGGACTAATTAGAGTTATGTAGTCCTAATTAGGGTTTAATTATGCCGAGTAGTGCTGATTAGTCCTAATTAGCACTAATTAAGCTTAATTAGGTTATGCTAGGGCTAATTATTGTTAATGAGGAGTTGGTTTGGATAATTATAGCTAATTAGGGTTGATTAGGACTAATTAGGTTTATTTAGTCCTAATTAGGTTTTAATTGTGCTGATTAGTCCTAATTAGCACTAATTACGCTTAATTGGGTTATGTTAGGGCTAATTATTGTTAATGAGGAGTTGTTTCGGATAATTATAGTTAATTAGAGTTGACCAGGACTAATTATGGTTATTTAGTCGTAATTAGGGTTTAATTGTGTCGAGTAGTGCTGATTAGTCCTAATTAGGGCTAATCAGGCTTAATTGGGTTATGTTAGGGCTAATTATTGTTAATGAGAAGTTGTTTCGGATAATTACACTGAGGGTTGATTAGGACTAATTAAGGTTATTTAGTCCTAATTAAGGTTTAATTGTGCCGAGTAATGTTGATTAGTCCTAATTAGCGCTAATTAGGCTTAATTGGGTTATGTTAGTGTAAATTACGACTAATCAGGCTAACTATAACCAATATGCGCCTAATTGGGTTTATTTGGGCTAATTTGGGGTAATTACAGTTAATTTGATTTTCATTGGGTTCTTAGGGTTAATTAAAAATAATTAGGCTCGTTAGAGCTAATTAGGGTTAATTGATTTATTAAAATATTGTTAATCAGGACTAATTAGGGCTAATTATAGCCAGTGGTGGAGCCACGATGAGATTCCAAGGGGTGCATGCTAAAAATGTCGCGTTAACCTAATTAACCTAAATTCAATGCACACTCAATAATCTCAATTCCGACACCTCATAAAGGTGTCGATATGGTATCTGATACGTGTCCTACACCTCCGGACACGTGTCCGACACGTACGACACCTACAGACATGTGTCATAGTCCTCCGGACACGTGTTCGACACTTACCGACACATGTTCGACACTTCCGGACACGTATCCGACACGTGTCCGACGCCTCCGGACACATGTCCAACACCCATCGACACGCACCTCCGGACACATCGGCATATGTTGATTTATTTTTCAAATGTCAGACACCGTCGATTGGATGCGGTATCCCTGCTAACTAACAGGTATCTCAATCCAATTAGGTCCCATCCTCCGTTAACAATCTCAATTCTCAAATCACAAATGCTCAATGCAATAAAAATTAATAAAAATCACACATTCAATCCAATGGGTCCCATCATCCGTAAAAAAATCTCAATATCTCAAATGCTCAATGCACAATTAACAATCTAAAATCATCAAGTAACAACCTAAAATCATCAATTAATAATCTCAATTACTTCAAATGCACAGCTAATAACCTAAAATCATCAATTAACAACCTAAAATCATCGATCAATAATCACAATTCTCAAATGCACAATTAACAACCTAAAATTATCAAACTAATGATCAATGTTCAAATGGAAAAAAAATTATTCAAATGCACATATCCAATGCGCTTGAATTATTTCAATTTAGGGTTCGATTGTATTAGGGCATTCAATTTAAGGTTCAATTAGGGGTTCAATTAGTTTAATTTAGGATTCGGTTCGATTAGGGCATTTAATTTAGGGTTCAATTACTTCAATTTAAGGTTCAATTAGGGGGGGTTCTATTGATTCACTTTAGGGTTTGGTTGGATTATGGAATTCAATTAAGGGTTCAATTAGTTTAATTTAGGCTTGTTTTAGTGTAACTGCAACCATTGTTACAACCTCCAGCAACAATGCTAAATACATTTAATGTAATCTTTTCTAACAATTTTAACAAATAATTCTTTACGGTACATTTTAAACATTACTTAATAAAAGTTATTAAAAAAATTTGATGAACTTTTTATTGTTGTCATATGAAAGTTGTAATTATCTTTGCCAAAATACAAAAATGGAGCACCACGACTCGATTTGGCTCCAAGGTTGCACAAGTGCACCTAGATGAGTTATAAAATTAGGTCGCCACGACTCACGAGCAACTTTGCTGAATCTCGAATAGAGCATTACTGGTCATTTAGACCGTACATAACTTGGACCTGGGGAATCTCATCATGTGACAAAATCCCGGACGACCCCATGAATAATTTGGGTATGAATAGTGAAAAAATTTTGTAGATCATTTTCATCATAAATGTTAACCTTTAAACTAAGGACATGAAGAGTATTGATGCTTCACTGTGAATAGAAATCGATCGAAAGTTCTCCCTTATGTTCGACGTGAATACCCTTATTAATCATTGAGTAATAACAAAAAAATAGCTTATCTCATTCGAGAAAAGGTCTGCCACAACAAAGATACATATGACTTTCTTATTGGCTGTAGCTTTGGATTGATCCAAGTACAATAATCACTCCATTATAATTCTAGGCTAGATTAAGCTAATGTAGAACAATTCTTCATTACAAATACATGGAAATAACACTTGCAAACACAACCTACAAGAGAGAGCTATGGTGACTTCAACTAAGTTGCATAATTTAGATCTAAGACCATGCGAATGGCTCGAACCAAAAGTAAGATAATGAGATAAACAGTTTTACTGCACACCTGCACTCAACAAAACCGATACAAACTGTTTTGCTAGCTAGGATGGGTGCCCAAATATACATATAAAGCTGTGCAGCTAAGATCATTGTTCCAAACTCTCTTGCTAAATTCATACATTTTTGTCGCAAGAACATGCTTTAGCAACTATATTTCACTCTTAAGTCTGCTATTGCCAGGATGGGCTATACAGGTATATGTAGCACGTTAGACAGTTGGATATAGAGGAGGTCAGATACTAATTAACAACAAATTCAGATTATACATGGCAGATAAGACAAATTTGAATGTTTTATGTACATACATTGAAATTCAGAAGAGCTTATACAAGCAGAAGTGTGATTATGGCCAAATGCTTGATAATCAACTTTGAAAAATAAACAACAAGATTAATTTAGGTAATTGATATACAGATCTCGAGGTGGGTACGACGACGACGGCATTGGTGGTGCGCGGTAGTGGTGGGCTTCATGCCGCGGCGACAGTGAAGGGCTTTGTGGCACGGCGGTAGTGAAAGGCTTGGTGGTGCGGCGTCGAGTGGGGGACGGGGGTGTCGCCGGAGGTGGGTCGCCATAGAGAGGGGTCGCTGGAGGTGAGAACTGCGGTGGGTGGGTGAGAGTACAATTTTCGAGAGAGAAACGGGGAGAGAGAAAGAAGCCAGATGTGGATTTAAATTGAGGATCTTTAGAGATGGAATAACACCGTCGCTAAAAATCCGTCGGTGAAGGTCTTATTATAAATACTTTTACCGACATAATTTGTAGCGATGGTTTTATTCCCGTCGCTTAAATAATTTTAAAAAACCCTAAAAAAATACTAATTTTCTAAAAAATATTTAGCGACGGTAATTCCGTCGCTAAAAGTTCGTCATTAGAAGTCCGTCTATAAATACTTTTACCGACGGTGGTGTCCATCAGTAATAGTGTTAAACGACGGACTTTTAACGACAGGATCTTTCGTAGCTTAAAGACCTTTTTAGCGACAGAATACCTTCCGTCGCTAAAAATCCGTCGCAAAATACATATTTTCTTGTGGTGAGATTTGGGCTTTTAAGGCACTAAGTTCTCACGCTACTTGCTTGGGGGAGGCACTTTATACTGAGACTACATCGCGATGTACCGATGGAATTTTAGGGACAGGCAAGCTCGGGTCTCGGAGTTTGTGCACCGAGAGAGTTTCAATGGGCTGAGAGAGTGCCCAGAAAGCAAGCTTATATATATTATGCCATTTTTCTTTCTAAGTGTGCTTATCAAACTCTCACAGTTGTCCCTTGGTCTCAGGAATCCCTCTCTCGGTGGTGGCACAAGGTGGAGGATTATGCCGTGGAGTTGGCCGGCGCTTGGTGCCAAAAACTATTGGTAGGACCCTCACCAGAGGAGTTCTACCTTGAGGATAAGGTGCTTATTCAGCACCATCAAGAGGGTATGAGTTTCAGGATATCGGCAGCCTCTCCATAGGACTTGCACCATACCATGAAGTTGGATAGGGGTTTGAAGCAAACCTTGCTTTGGAGCCTTCCGGTGTCATCCTTGTTGTGGCCAAATAACCTCAGACTTACGAGGTGTTCGTGAGACAAGACCTGGTACCTTAACTTTATTCAGAATGGCTGAATAAGATCCAGAGGGAAAAGGCGACAGGGGACAAGAAAGGAAAGGGGAAGAGAGAAGATGATGTGGTAGAGGGTCTTCCATTCCCTCAATGGATGGTGATGATCTACCCGAAGGGGAAAACCAAACAGCATGAGACTATGCCGCGAGCGAAAAAGGACTCAGAGATCTTAGGGCTTAAAGAGTTGGCCTGAATCCAAACAGTAATCACTAGATTGGACTTTTCTTTGTTTATTCATTATATTAAGCTAGATTTTGACTTGGTACCTTTTCATACATAGGTCCCATGTTCCCTACTCGGAGATGCTTATAGGATGATACACAGCCTTAAAGACATCGTATTCAGCTACTTGGACATGCTTTATGTGTATGGACCTTCAGAAGAGGCCATAGAGATGGGTATTCCCCCTCCCTCGGTGCCACATTCAGGAGGTGGATCGAGCGGATAGCCGAGCCCTATTGTAATGCCCCAAAAATTTAGAACGTTAACACTCACTCGATCATTTACACAAAGGCAATAATATCCTCATAACCAAAATGGACAACCATCATAAGAGCAACTAAACTGTCAATTAAATCATTCTTTTAGTACATTGTCATAACTGAATACCAAATCTAAGTCTGAATGTTTTTAAATAAACAATATTCACCCATGCGGGGACTATAATAGAAAATACTAAAACTTAAAGTCAATTTCTCTTGCTCGGTTCTAATCCGTACCCAACGTGATCTATTTTTTATTATCACCTCCAGAAAGGAAATCAAATGAGAGTGAGCTTTTGAGAGTTCAGTACGGTTGCTCAAGGACCAAAAGAACTGAAGTGATTATGAAACGATTCACACATTTAATTCAATGTATGGGGAAGAGTTTCAACTCAACCCCTTCAATCAGATATCAAATAATTATTTATCAATACTGAGCAAACAGATTCACATGCAATAGATTCGGATGATATTGACATGAGCACAGGTTAACTAATATATGAGCAAAGCCACACAGGCAGTACCAGAAAACACTTAGCAAAGCCACACGGACAGTGCTCCTTATCACAAACTTTATATGCATATGTACACTGGGTAATCCATCAAGGTACTAGCTCGGCCCATACTAGTACACACCAATACCTGCAATACATACCAACTCCCAGCAATACACACCAATACAAACTCTCATGTCAATAAACAGAAAATAGTAATTGTTAATTCAATATATGATCAATGCTCGACTGGTAAAAAAAATGATGAGCATCAATAAGAGTTTCAAAGGTCGTTTAAGGCTCAAAGTAAGGTTTCATAGGCAAATAACACATTCTCTTATCAAAACTTAGACATAATCCAATAATATTCAATAATAAGTTAGAAATAAAATTATAGATGATGAACTGGTTTTCGGATAAAATCTCCTACATTTTAATGACAATAATAAAACTAGAGTTCAATAGAATTTGTAAATGTTATAATAAAAGATTTGAAATTTGAGCGATGAAGTAGGGTTCAGATGAAATTCTTTATCTCGATCCAAGTTAAGCGAAGCTAAATGACCTTGATCAAGGGACTGGGATCATCACTTGCTGATTCTTACAACAAAGTTAAATATATGTATACCTATAACAATGGTTTGACAAAAAAGATTGCTATAAATCTGGATTAAAACGTTTGACAAAGATACAAAACTGATCAAATATGCTATCAAAAGTTAAATAACTGACTAAAGCATAATTTAAGAAAACGAGAATTAGAGTTTAATCACTTTTCATAATCAGATTTGACCAAGTAAAGTACTAAAATTTTCCTATTATGCAATGACCTTTTTAGCATCTTCTACTGAAATTCTTGACCATTTTTGCCATGTTAAAAACTGGTTTTAGTACAACATCTTTATATCCTAAAGCCAATTTTGACAAAGTTAATTTGTACTCCGTAACTGATTTTGATAAGTAATTGTGATTTAAAATAATTATTAGTTTATAAAATTAATATCAAATTGAGTCTTCCAACTGACGTGATTAAGATGGATCACGAACACCTTGGAAGTTAGAGATGTCAATGGGCCAGGCTTGGGCCAGCCCAGCCCGGGCCCAGTGGGCCTCAGAGGAAAACAGCAAGGGTGGGGCCAGAGGGGAGAAAAATAGGCCAGGCCGGGCAGGGCCAAATTTCTGGGATATATAAGCCCAGTCCAAGCCCAGTCCAGGCCTAGGCCCTAGGCCCAATATTTAGGGCCGGGCCTGGGCCCAATCTTTTTTTTTGCTCTCTTTCCCAACTTCTTATTATTCAAATTAAAGATTTGAATTGCGATAATTTCTTATTATATGTAAGAAAATTGTGTTTATGCAAACAAGTAAATGTCGTAATATGTGTACATGTAGTAAAAATCATTTAGAATACATGCATACTAAACATGTGGCTAGTAAATGGTTGAAGCATGGAATGGAATGGACCTGCATATGTTAAAGTTTGGATTGAAATTGATAAGAGGGTACTTGCTTGCTTCACTATTGGAACTAGAAATGGCAGGATATCGCTTATCTAACTAGAATTTACTATCTTACACATCTTGCTTTGTGCACCATCAAAGTGCACCTGAACTTTGAATTTGAAATCTGTTTATATATTATTTCTTACTAGGATTCGCAGTTATACGCACCTGAATTTTCGTCACTGAAGTATTAGCGACAAAAATGCTACATCTTTGGCGACAGATGGAGATATTGCTAGATTCTCCCAGATTTATTTCACTTCATTCGTTGCGTTATCTCTAGGTTTACTTATTAGTATCGACTTTAAACCCATTGCAATATACCAACGACTACGTTTCTCAAACCATAGTATTTTATTAGACTTTTTTCAATAAAGTCCTGATTTTGAGGTAAGTAGAAAAAATTGAAAATTAATAAAAAAAAAAGCTAAGACTTGATGGATAAAACAATAAAGAATTCTTGGGCGGACGAAATTTGCATAGACCTGAGTCATTAATATCCAAAGTCATATCAAAGAAAACATAGATATTAGAGATTACATAGATATTAAAGAAAATAATAAAGAATATGGCCGTTGGGGGGAAAAGGGGAGGGAAAATAATTTTTGAAATAAATTGGGCCAGCCCATTTTAGGGCCAGAAAAGAGTCAAATTTGGGCCTAGAAAGGGCCAAAATCGGACTGAATATGAGCTTTTTTCGGGCCGAGTCTTTTTGGGTGAAATCTCAGCCTGATCTATGCCCAGGTCCAAAACCCTTTATTTTATGGCCACTACTGTTCACTAACAGGTCGAGCCGGTCCAGATAAAAAACGGCCGATCGGCCAGCCTGCGGACCGCGCTACCCTTTTAACATATCTATTGATAGTAGGTATCTAAAGTACAGAAGGCAAACTATCCTCCCCAATCTTCTTTATTTCTTTTTTTCACTTTACAAGAAGAATCATGTCAAAATATCCCCTTCATGAATGATAATCAATCAATCATCCAATCCATCAATCAAGAGCTCACTCATTGATGTGAATATAAAATATGAAACACACATTGACTACGGGGCTAAAAAATGACAAATCCTGGGAATAGTGTTGTCAAACGGGCCGGGCGGCCCGCGGGCTGGCCCGACCCGGCCCGGTTCTGGCCCGGGCTGGCCCGGCCCCGACGGTGAACAGTAACGGCCCCAGCACAGCGGGCCTGGGGCCTGGGCCTGGACCAGGCCGTCCATTGCTGTGAAAAAGCCCGGCCCGGCCCGGCCCGAAAACGGGTTTGGCCCGGCCCGGGTCTGGCCCGGGTCTGGCCCGGTCTGCGGCCCGGTCTTCGGCCCGGATCTGGCCCGGGGCTGGCCCGGTCTGCGGCCCGGATCTGGCCCGGGGCTGGCCCGGTATGCGGCCCGGGTTTGGCCCGGTTTTGGCCCCACTTGTTTGAATTTTTTTGTTTTTCCCCCCTTTCTTCCACCCCTTTTCCAAAATTCCACTTTTACCCCCCCAACAGCAATATAACGGCTAGTTTGGGGGGTATTTTAGTCTAACCTCTATTTTTCAACTCCTTTACACTCTTACCCTCCCCAACAACTATAAACGGATAGTTTGTAGGGGTATTTTGGTCTTTTGTGAAGTTTCTAAAATCTATAAATTCACACCATTTCTCTCTAATTTTTCACACCAATCTTCTTACTCTCTCTTACCTAAACATTCTATATTTCTACAAGCTTTGCTACTATTTTCCTCTCCAATTACTACTCTTGCTAATTACTACTAGTATTTACTAATTAGTACTCTTGTTTATTAATTACTAGTCTTGCTAAATTCTTTTTAATTACTACTCTTGCTAATTACTACTAGTATTTACTAATTAGTACTCTCGTTTATTAATTACTAGTCTTGCTAAATTCTTTTTAATTACTAACTCTCTAATATTTGTTACTCGTTCATTCTTTTAATTGTTATTTCTTATTACTACTCTTATACTTGTGTATTTAGTTACTCTTACAAAGTTTAGCTCGAAATATGGCTGGATTATTGAAGAAAATGAGGCGTGCATCGTCATCACGAAAAACATCATCATCATCGCAAGCACCACCACCAGCACAAGCGCCAGCGCCACGGCCATCACAAACACCAATCCAAGCACCAACACAACCATTCGTTCCTGGACGAATGAGTACAGGCTGTATGATAGATACCCAAGCCAATTGGGAGTTCAATCAAAACATTCCAGATTTTGAATACACGCCTGATGAAGACCCCCCGCATTATAGTCAAGGACGCAGCTCGGTTGGCGAAGCTACTACTCCGTGGCATAATCTCAACCCTATGCCTGGTCATGATGAAGAAGGGCCGAGCAATGCCTCCGGTAATGAGCCAGAAGTCCAAAAGGGGAAAAAAAAGAAAGCCGAGTGTTGGAATCATTTCGATGTAGTTATGGTGGACGGCATCCGAAAAGCTCGATGTAAGTACTGCGCTAAATTATTTTCGTCTGGTAGTGGTAATGGACATCTTAACAGGCATTACCCTCTGTGTGCACCTCGACAAGGCCACGTCGAACCTACCCAAACGCAGTTATCTTTTGACGGTAAGTTATTTGTTTATAATCAGCGAGAGCAAAGAGACGGTCTCGCTGAATTTGTTATTCATGATGAACAAGCCTTTTCTTTTGCCGATAATCCTAAGCACTCTAGATATATGAACACATACGTTCAACCTTTGTACAAAAAGGTTCATAGAAACACAACTAGATCCGATGCACTCCGACAGTACAATGCTGCTAAAGCACGCCTTATCGATTATTTCGATAAATTTGAAGGTAAAGTTAGTCTTACTTCTGATATTTGGCAATCTCCTTTACTTTTGTTAGTTATTCTTGTGTGACCGCTCATTGGATTGATGCAGATTGGGTTATGCACAAGAGAATCATCGCTTTCGAGCACTTCCCTTATCCGCATGATGGAATGAACATTGCTATTCTTATATTAAAAGCATGCACCACATTTAAAATTAAGGATAAGATTATGAGTGTTAGTTTTGATAATGCTTCTAATAATAAAGTTGCTGTTGCAGCTTTAAAGGAGACGCTTCAACCTGTACTTAATGGTGAATTATTTCATGTTCGCTGTGTTTGTCACATTATTAATTTAATTGTTCAAGATGGTTTAGCTGCTGCAGGAGATATTCTTCTCAAAATGAGGGGTATGACAGCGTATGTTAATAGCTCGAGTCCGAGAACACAACAATTTAAAACGTTGTGTGTTCAATATAATATGCCTCGCAGGAGAGCAGTTACAGATGTGGTCCACAGGTGGAACTCTACATACCACATGCTTTTACACATTCTGGCATACCGAGAAGTCTATACGCATTTTCTACTAACCCAGTTCCCAGCCGGCTTGCCAACTCAAGAGGAATGGCAGATGGCCACATACCTAGCTGAATTTTTGGAGGTATTCTACACGTCTACCAATTTATTGTCTGGTACGTACTATCCCACCTCTCCTCTCGCTGTAATAGAAATTCTCAAGATGGCTACAATGTTAACAAAATGGAGATATATAGGACCCTTTAAGGAAATAGTAAAAGTGATGGATCAAAAATTTAATAAATATTGGAGTAAGCTGCCTGCTATTTTTACTGTGGCTACTTGTTTAGATCCTAGGTTAAAGTTGCATGGCGTGAACGCCTCGATACAAGAGATATCGAAATTAATGTGCTACACAGCAGAGGAGACAACCGCATTCACAGCAAAAGTGAGCAAGAGGTTTGAGGACTTGTTCAACGTCTATCGTAATTCTGCTGACGTGCGCGGGCGAGCTACATCATCATCCACTGTTGAGAGGTATTATGCGCCATACCTTCAGGGCTTTGAACATCTAGTAGCAAGACAACTACCAGGTGAAGGTACTTCTAATTCGGCAGGTTCGTATACTTTTTCCTCTTTTAATGAGATTGGTGTATATGCAAATACTGATCATTATTCTGATTTATCAAGGCAAGAACAGGTTAATTTTAATTTGTTAAATTTTTGGAAACAAAATCAAAACATGTATAAAACTTTATCCCAAATTGCACGGGATGTACTGCCAGTGCAAGCCTCCACGGTTGCTTCAGAGTCGGCATTTTCAGCCAGCGGGAGGGTTTTGGATGACAGGAGGAGTCGTCTTAACCCCGAGTCGCTCGAGCTATGTGTATGTTGGAAGGATTATCTTGATGCGAAATACCGCGAGCAAGATAAACCGATTGATGATAGGAAGAGCAGTGACTCGGATATTGAAGTACTTCTGGATGATTAGGTAATTTGTTTTTATTTTCCTCTTTTGATCCTTTTGGTTGACGTTGCAGATTTCTTGATCTTTGATTGCTGATATTTTGGATAGACATTCATTATTATTTTGATTGTTAGAATTTTAAGAATAAATTTTTTCACAAAATATACTTTTTTTTCATATATATAAAATAAATTTTTACAAGCAAGATATATATTTTTTCGTATATATAAAAAAATAGGTAACTTCGCCTGTTTGTTTACAAGCAGCCGGTCCCAAGCCCGGATAAAAGGAGGAGGGCCTATGAATACATTTATTATTTTTCTATATAAATTGTTATGTGTTAAGATTTTATTAATAAAGCTCATCAAGAAGAGTATGAAAATGTTTAACATATAATAAAAAATATAATGGCTAACAAATAAATATGTATATACATACATACATATATATGTATATTACTTATAATGAAATAAAAGGATAAAGATTAGGTTCGTTAAATTGTGAATATTGCCTAGAGATGAAATTTAAAATTGAATAACAAGAAGAAAAAAAAAAAAAAAAGGGCCCGGGCCCGGCCCAAGCCCGGCCCTAGCTATTGGGCCTAGGGCCTGGGCCTGGACTGGGCCTAGGTTTGCCTTCGGCAGGCCCGGCCCGGCCCGGCCCGGTTGGCAGCCCCCATTGGCCCGGCCCCGGCCCGGCCCCACAGCAGGCCCGACGGGCTTGGGCTGGGCCGGCCCAAGCCCGGCCCTTTGACATCTCTACCTGGGAAGGAGACTGACTCTCAGTCTAGGAGAGCCAGCAAAAAGTTTCCACGACGAACAGATTGTCTAATGGCCTCGTAGGGCTACATGGTTGGTTCTTATTTTTAGTTAGACCACAGCGGTTGGGTGAGAAAGCTAGCCTGTTGGTTCACCTCATATGCGTAGTTACGCGTAAAATATCTAATTCTTGTGGACTTATTCTTGATTTAGCATTAAAACAAATTAAACAGCCTCTTTATACAGCAACTATTTTAAACAAAGAAGATAGTCTGGAGAAACTATATCAAAAGCAGCCTCACTAAAAAAGATTACCGTACTTATTTTTTTGTTAATATTACTCAAATATATATTCTCAATAATTAAGGGGCATAGGGTACTTTCAGTCAAACTTGATCAAATTACAAAGTTAGTAATTAACTTATTGGGAGACGTGATCTTCAAAAGTCCTAATGCGATCCTAATAGATCTGACTTTAGACCAGCCGTCAGTATCTTAGACATACTAAGATTTTCTTACCTTTAGCTATATAAAGGAGAGTACTCCAAGTTCGCAAAAAAGGACACACACAGACACACAATCTTTTCCTGCTTCTAAGAGTTCTACCTATAATTGCGCTCTGATTTAAGTATTGGAGAGTTCTTCGTCGTGAACACACCCAGTGGTCACTCGTTTTTAGTCTTTCAGATCATCGTTCTTGATTAGCATTGAACGTATTTTTAGCAGCAACAGTTGTAAAATATGATTGTAGCCTTTTCTTCACAGAGCTTCAATGATATATAAAAACAATCATATTTAGATTCAGGAATGTACTCATATAATGTGATTAACCAAGAGAAAAAATGATAGTCCTCCTGTGCTTTTCTTTGCCACGTAGCTTCTTTTTCTTGAACGAGAAAAAAAAGTTCTCTTCCACCGCATAATTGTACGAGTTCTTTCACATTTTTTTGTCGTCATCTCTTACAAATAGTCGTCCCTTGACGAACTGAGTAAGAAAGAGGTCGTTATCATCGGTCAATCATTTCAAATATCTTCGACCCTAAGTATTTTAAGATTAATTTTACAAGTTCCAGCCATACCAACTAAATCCCATAACAATAGGTTGTCGCTAGAAGTTCAATACCTTGTTGAAATGAAATTCATTTCTTTTTGTCTGTTGGAAGTTAAGTATCAATAACATTTGCACAAAATTCAGAAAGTTATTAACAACTCAGATCGATTAATCGGCTTTCAAAATGCTCTCAAAGTCACTCAGAAAACCTAAAACGAGCAAATAAATCTTCCATTGTTATACTAAGCTTGCAAGTTAAATGCTCATCAGCTCAAGAACTGGGACCATTCGTTTCACTCAATCATTCTTTGAAGATAGATACAGTAGAAACTGTGGTTGTTAGGTAACCAGTCTCGTCTATGACCGTTTATATGGCTGTGCATCAATATATGTCGACATCAGTTCTGGTCCGTTTTCAAACTTCCTGGCATGAGTGGACAACGGGGGACACTTAAAAGTAGCCAAGGGCGCCCTAACGACTGCCTAGGATTGTGATTGAAGTGAAATAGCATAGTTGTTCATGTGGGCACGAGAGAGACAGCAAGAAGGGGAGATGGAGAGAGTAAGAGATATAAAGCTGGCCATATACGTAAACTCGTAATGTGCTTGAGGAACCAGTTATACAAATTACTCTTGTTTGAATGGATAATTAATGGACTTGTATCGACCTAAACCAGCTCTCGTCGTGCACAATTTTAACACAAACACAAGGTCTAGTCGTGATTTACTGCCAACCAATTTTGACAATACAATATTTTGGCCTATACTATGCTGGGGATGATTTTTGAGCAAATGTTCTCAACCAGTCGTTTTTATCGAGAATAATGTAAGTTAACGACGCAAATTGAAATTAAAATCGTGCTCAATAACACTATCTGGACCTGCACTCATTTTACAAGCCTAGGACTTTGGTTGGTTATTTGCTGGAGTAAAATTTTGCACATTCTAATATGGTTAAGTTTTTCGTTACTAATATATGTACAGAGATACATACATACATATATATATACTACTTATAAAAGTGTGAATGTGCGTGAGTCATTTTTTGAACAAGACTTTTACACTCATTAAAGTAATTGCAGTTAATATGTGAATGTACTTTTAATGTCATCTATAACTTAATCATTGGTATAGATTAAGTTATGAAAGACCTTAACATCTTATGTAATAATTTCTGCAATTTTTTGTATGACCATTAGTTAATAATGGTTTTTGCTTTTCATAGATAAAACTAACTTTCATACCTTGACTAATAATTGAATTTACCTTTTATTTGGCAACGATACTTTGCTAATACACTTCAATAAAAAAAAGGTCAAAAATTGGATATTTTTAGTCTCTTTCACTTTCTTGCGTTAGCTAAGTCCTGCATCGGTAACTGCTAATCTATCTCAAAACTAGGGCTGTATACGAATTAAGTTCGAGTCGATCCGAACATGGGTGTGTTCGAACTTGGTTCGTCTATTTCTTGGGATGTTTGAGCTTGGCTCGTGTTCGTTTATGAGCGAGAAATGGATGTTCGAACTCAGCTCGTTTGTCTAAAAAAGCAAATTAAGAGAACACGAGAAAAGGAGAAGAAGCTAAATTCATCAGAACACCATGTCGTCTTCTTCCACATCAACCGTCGCCGTCGTCTTCTTCCACCACTACCATCGCCGTCACTGCCGTCTTCTTCCACCATAATCACTACCATCATCTACTTCCACCACGTATCATCTTCTTTCACCACCGTTGTTGCCACCTCTACTGCATTTACTAACACCACCTACTTCATCAACCACTCGTCGCCTTCATTATCAACCACAAAAAAACTTAAAAAAAATAAGAAGTTTAGATCTGCTTCTGAAGTCGGTGGATTTTTGGATCTTCACAAGATTGGAGATCGGAGTTATAGAAGAACCTAGATCTAATCTGGGGTGATGGATGCACCTAATAGTGAGAAGAGATGTACTTGTGTGAGATTTCGAAAGAGATGGTTTATTCGTGATTCCGTGGAGGGGTGTGTGTATATCTCATCTTTCATTATGAGAGAGGGGGAAGAAGATAAGAGGGTATCTGAATAGTGAACATGAGAAGTGCATCTGTGAGGACTTAAGAATCTGTTAGGGTTTTCTAAATGATAAGAAGAAGAGTTGGGCTGGGATTTTCAGTATAAATTAATGACTTGGGCTGCATGCAGTGTAAGAATTGTTTGCGTATATTATTGGGCTTTGTTGCCTCCGTGCCTTAAGCTTAATATTCATATATATGTGTACAATCTTCTTCTTTTAAATATAATAAAAATATAAATTTATTGTATAGACGAGCCGTTTATGAAAACATTCGCAAACAATTTGAAATGTTCAGTCTCGGCTCGTTTAATAAATGAGCTTTAAAATGTTGTTCGTGTTCGGTTCGTATAATATACAAACGAACATGAACGAGCTCTAAAGGGAACGAACCATGAGTTGTTCTTGAGCAACTCAGTTCATTTACAGCCTTACTTAAAACCCATTTGTATTCCCTCTTGCTGTAAATAGAGTGTACACCTTCATACATCTTCAATAGTTTAAATTTTGTGACTTTTTGTCTCCATCTCGTCGTATGACCAGATAATTAACATATGTGTATGTTGTTCAAAGTTTGTTTAGAGGTAAATTAATTTTATGTACTAACCATTGATTGCTTACTACTCCGTATAACAATTGCTAATTGATATCATTCTACGTATGTAAGTTCAAAACGAGTTTTGATTAGGTTCAGGCTCTATTGAGGTAAGCTTCCTAAACTCTTATGCTTTTTACAAAGTTTAACTTTTTCTACGATGAGACTTAATAACTCTAGGGTTTATTTTAAGTGTCAGCTTTCAATGTAGGCATTAAAATATTATCAACACCAAGATTCTATAGATAATTTACTAGAGGAAAAAAGTGGTCTAGATAGAATGTTGAGAGCTAAATCTTTTACTTTTCAGAATCGGACATTTTATTCATGTTATTGATAGACAATATAATTGACAGGTGTTATGTTTAAATCGTTAATAATTTTGAAAACATCTCATGTACTATATTAGAGTTATCGAATGTGGAACGAACAATCCTAACTTCTCCATAACTTTATTAGGATATTCTTTCAAATTTGTGAACTTGTAAACTATATTTGAGTATGTGTGTGGTTTGAAGATTCTATTCTTGCATATGATGAAGTCACTTTTCTTCTTCTATAAATTACACCTTAAAGGTTCAACCAAAAAGAAAAATAAAGGAAAATCATTTCTAAAGCCAAAAATAAGATTAAACAAGATAAAAGCAGTTGTGAATTTTTTTTTTTTAATAAGCTGAAGAAATCCATTCATAGTCACCCAAAAATATCCATGGCTACCAAGAATAGCCTACAAAACTATATTTCAATCATTGTTGTTGAGAAATTGACATACAGTACCTCTTTAGCGACAAACGCTTAAGTTGCATGTCTATGACTCATTTAGCCTAAGTTAACATTTGAAAAATAGAACTCTTTATATCTTTAATAGATGTAACACTTTGGTATTGACAAGACGTCCAACACGCTGGCTACATTAGTGCTGCAGGAATATAAATATTCTATCTCTAATACAGATGGAAAATTTTCCTATTGATCGATAAAACAACGAGTGCTTATCGAAAAAAGTTTGACCACTAGGCTTAGAAAGAGAAAATTTTAGCCCTTCATCTCAGAAGGTGGCTGTTTTACGTCTTGCTAGATTGTTGCATCGACTTATTTTGTGGTCTTAAATGTTATACACTTAGTTGTAAAATATAATTGCGATACCTATGTCATGTATATGAAAATCCGTTCTGCGACTAAAATATTTTGATTTGCGTCTATGTTTTTATATGGCGGTTGCTTAGCAATTTATATGTTGAATTGCATATGTAACCTCTATTAATTCCTTATTAGATTTTTATTATGATACATACTAAAGTTTTTTTTACTGTGAATTTTCTAAATTATTGATGTTTACGTGTGTGTGTGTGTGTGGCATCGCACGTGCACTTACTTATGTATAAAATGTATATATGTACATTCATACATGCTACATACACACATACCCACTCATGTCTTCAAAAGTCAGAACATATATCGAGTATCTTTACATACAGAGGGGAGGGGTTACTTTGAATACGTCCTTTTCTTGGAGGTTTATGGTTTATTATGACACACACGTGCATGGGTTGATAGGATACTGATGGATGTACAGCATCTTCATGGTCTGTTAGTGTTGGAGTTTCAATGAGGAAGTCCCTGTCCATTATTGGCAACATACATGGCCACATTCTCACTTGCCTTATCACGGAAATGCATGGACCAGAATAATTTGCCTCAGAAACCCTACAACCTATCCTCCAATTTCCGCAAAGGATCTGATCTTTATTTCTGTCCCTTTCGCTTGACTTCACCGCACTGCCATTTCCGACTTCAGACTTCAAATAAATGCAAATACAGACAAAATTGTGTGGGAACTTCCAAGTTTTCGGACAGCACCACCTTATCCATTACTTGCCTTTCCTCTCTCTAGCAAGATAACGTCGGCAACATGGTCCCCCAGGTAGATGAAAAATTTTGGCTGCAGCCGTGTTGTAGAAGATTGTTAATACTTTTCCCCGTAATGATTGTTGCATAGTAGCATTCCAATTAGTGATGTCCGAAAATACTATTAAAAATTATCACTTAAATTGCCTATAAAATGTCAGTAATCATATCTTAAGACAGTTAATCTTGGCTCGATGAGAGTTGTAACTTCTCCCTATTATTTGGTTTTTAGCCAAAATTGATGTATTTTCATTCACAAGTCAGACGATCGAACAACTGGTGGAACTTAGACATAGTCAGTAACTTTATTGTAATGACATGTCATCGTTGAATTTCTAGTCCTTTGAATTCTCTTTTCATTGTCACTGACAAATTTTTGATGAACTGAGGTATTAATTTTTGCTTAGAATAGAACAAACTCAGACAATAAATTTGGCGTTTCAAATATATCAAGAAACATCTAAAACTACAAGAGGAGCCCTAATGGGTAAATGTAGAGTACAAATGTTTATAATAATTTATGATCCCACTTCAAATCTTGACGTTCTTATGCCAAATGACTTTTAATGCAACTTGTACATGACACACGTAAAAGAGGATTCAACGGTTGAGTGAAATATCATTTTTCATGTCAACTTTTAACTTTTCATTCAGTAACAGGATTACACATGGAAGAGTTATTGTATTGGTTAGTCTGACTCTTGCCTCGTGTGTCTTACTTCTGTAAAATGTAAATTTTTTGGAAATCATCTTGATAGCATAGACATTTCTTCGGAGTGTTTAGTGTCCCGAAATTATATTATTTGGCATAAATCAAGATCATCTCTGGACATTTTATTGTTTATGAGAAGGATATGAATCGAAAACAAAAGTACTTGAAGGCGAAGGTGGAAGAGCTTTTCTATGTCGGGTTCGTGAAATAGTTTCCCATGTTGAACCCCACTTGATGATTAGGGCAATGGTTTGTATACTTTTCACCCATGAGAGTAAGTTTGCACGTTGAGATTACAATGGAGTGGTAAACTTAACCAAGGATGGTGGAGATTCCGTAGTTTTTAATTGCAGAATTGCATTTCAAAAAACAAGGATCAGTTACAGGAGTAGTTGTCCCACAGGTTGCTACGCCAAAGGAAACAAATTCACTATCTAAACCCTGCCGAACTAAAGCTAGCCTTTAATTCATTGGATATTAAGCTATGCTATAAGTATAGAAGTATCATCTGGATAAAGCTAGCCTTTAATTCACGTAGGTTCTCTCATTTTTTTCTCTATTTTATTTCCGACTACTATAACAATAAAAACAAAAATGTTAAACGACAAACATGTAAGCAGTCTCATGTATCTTCTAAAGCCCCTGGTTGCATGTCTTGAATCTCGGTAATCCCAGTTAGCATACACTTGAAACCCATTCTAGTTGTATATTTGAACCTCACTGCTCATTTCAATTATGCATTCATAGCTCACTGTTGACTTAGCGTAATACTGGATATAATCCGTGAAGCAAGACAAATTTTTTGAGGAACATACCCGATTGCTTGCAGTTATGCCAATTCGGATCAAAGAGGCAAACAATAGATAACCCAATCTTAGTAATGCACTTACATGCCAGCTCCTACTATGGAAATACGATAAGGTACCTAAAAGGAAAGGCCATTAGGAAATAGCTCAAAGGAGAATACAAGTAGTAAGATACGCACGATCCAAGCTCGAAACTTACAAACCTAGTCATAACAGAGAAATTAAGAAAAGGCCAACCTGCTTAAACAAACCTCAAACAAATTAAACCACCGCTGTAACATCCCAAAAATTTGGAGGTGCTCAAATTATTACTGGTTGGTTGATAGAAAAATGATGATGATGATTTTTAGGGACAATTAGGACTTACATTGTCGCCCTTGTTTGGTGTCTTCACGCAATCGTGACATCCCGTGCTTATTGAGGAGTACTTCTTTGATTGACACCTTGTGCTACCTATCACCGTCATGCTTCTGACGTGTCAACATATTATTGAGACACGTCGTGCTTCAAGCCTTGCTGTGCTTTGCTTAGCCTTGTCGTGCTTGCTAGGTGGCACAACCTTGTCTTGCCACCTCGTGTTTCAAGCCTTGTCGTACTTGCTAGGTGGCACAACTGTGTCTTGCCACCTCGTGTTTCAAGCCTTGTTGTACTTTGTTTAGCCTTATCGTGCTTGCTAGGTGGCACAACCGTGTCTGGCCACCTCGTGCTTAGAGCCTCGCCGTGCTTGGTTTCTCCACCTCTTCACCTCCACTTGATACCTTCTACTTGCTTCTAATTTGAGTTAAAAAGACCTAAATTGACATGCTTAAATCTTCTTACCTTGTTTTGAGGAGAAAATTGCAAAAAATATCAACCAAAAACCTTACCATCTAGAATTAAGGCTTGTTTTTTCAAGGGAACATTAAACAGTTAATTTGGAAAGTTGCTATGAGCTTCAAATAATGTTTTGAACATGTTTTGAGATGTATTTTGAAGGTGTTTTAGATCTAAAAATTTGGTTCTTTCATATTTTCTTTAAGGTAAGATAGTTAAAGCTTTTTAATGGACTTTTAAGACATGAATATGAATATATACTATGTTAGTGTAATTCTTTTAGTATGAATTATTTGTCAAACTTTTGAATACTTGTTAGAGACTTGTTAATAAGTGAATATATTCATGTTTAACGTATTGGAGATTATAGAAGACGTGAAATAGGTTACTATATGTGTGAATTATGGAATTATGTCAAACTAGACATGGTTAGAATATGATTTTGGACATGTTTGTTAAGTTTTATAATTGAAGCTAATTTGCTGAATATAAATGATTATGTTACATGTTCAAGATGTTACGAAGATGATGTCACATGATAAAAGAGACTAAATATTTGATAGCTAAGTTCTTTGGTGCAAGTAAATGAGATTACAAAACTACATGTATGAAATGATTTGTTTTCTTGAACATGAGCATGTTACATCCTTTCATTGTAAGGGGTGGTTGATATATTGTTTATGATTATTATGCTACCCCATTCAAATGATTAGGGGTTGATTTGACTGTGTTTGAGTAGCGGTGCACCGTATTTGTCGAACAGTTGTATCTCTGGCTGCTACCCGAGGCAGTATCAATATTCAATTGTTTTTGGTTACTTTGCCTTTGGCCGAGGCAAAGGTTGTGATATTATATCCCAGGTGTGGTGACATAAGGGTGGTTTATTGATGGGACTGAATTTGGGAATTGTAAACTCTTGTAATGCTCAACTTAGTGTGAACATGTGATATTTGTTACATGCACGTGTAGGACTGCTGAATGTGATTGAATTGTAATAGCATGCATCATTAATATTCTTGAGTTAAAAGTTACATTAAATATCTTTGATTATCTTACTGAGCCAGTGGGCTGACAAATTTTTACCCATAATATTTTAGATCAAGGAGCAGAACCCTTGAAAGGCAAAGAAAATAAAACCCAACCTCCATTATAGCACTTTCCATCATCTACTAATTATCACCTCCTGCCCCCCCCCCCCCCCCCAAACACAAAAACCCAAAAAGACCCCAAAACATTATTCTACCTAGTTGCAAAAAAAAAAAAACATGTCAACTGATACGAGGTGTTGCGTGGAACAGATTGAGACCTGAAAATAATCTATGTCATTGGCTATATTTTTTCGAGAAAAGATCACAGGCAAGCAGGGACCTATACTTTTTCAGTGACTATCGGCATATATTCGGGCCATCAACGACCACTTCGATATGGTTTAACTAATCAGATCTACACCAACTCCACCACTAATAGGGCAGAGCTGCAGCCGATTAAGGGTTCCAATAAAGGATATCTCATCTTTTTCTTGGAGCAGAGTTCTCTACACTAGATCTACATTGCCACGGCGGGATGCACGGTCGGCAACCGTGAGTATAACTGGGTAAGACACTACAAGAAAAAGGACTTTTAGTGACATAAGTAAAAGTCTGACATCCGTAGCGAACGAGTTTTAGCGATGGATACCCTGTCGCTAAAACTTTGTTGCCTACAACCCCGTCTCTAAAGTTACCTTCAATCCTTCGCCTAAAGTTACCTTCAACGATGGACGTACAAATACAATTCCCAACGAATTTTTCTTTGCTAATTATATTTTTTGTGTTTTAATTTATTTTCTTTTTTTCAAAAATAATTTATTGCCTATAATATTTAGCGACGAAATTCCGTCGCTAAACATTTGTCTTTTAAAACTTTAGAGATGAAATTCCCGTCACTAAAAGTCATTTATTTAATAGTAGTTAAACTTTTAGCGACGGAATATAGTTCGTTGCTAAAAGTCAAACTAATTTTTAATTTTTTTAATACCTAAACCTATAATCACAATCTAACAATTCACAATCCGACAATCACAATCCAAAAATAAAATGTATAAAAATTCAAGAGGGCACGAGAATGGGGTACAAAGAGCTAGTTGTGAGGGGATGGGTTGATCAGGGTTCGGCGAGTCCCGGATCTGATGGATCCTCCTAATCATCCTCGTCCACGGGGGCACTGTGATCTGGATCCAGCTCGACATATCCAGCAGTAGTGCCCTGCATGTAAAGGCATGGACCCATTAATCTCAATAGCAATCGTATGTAGTGTTCATTAATTAAACGTATATACTGGTTATACCTGATTATGCGCCGTGATCCTCCTATAAACCTCCACAGTCGGTGTCTGCGTCTGTGGAGATGCATCGGGGGGTGGGGACGTTCCTATCATGGCATGTGCAGTCATACCGAGAGGCCGCTGATTAACCCTAATTAA